>CAKAOH010000526.1:0-16883 GCA_916701665.1 Sebastiscus tertius | reverse complement strand
CTCCCGTTTGTGGCTTTGTTTTGCATCGGAGTGAAGCGAAATGTGGAAACAACAATTCGCGCTGGTTTGCATCCAAGTGACTTTTTTTTTTTTTTTTTCTTACAGTATTTCAGTTTTGGAATTATTAATTGTAATCTAAAACTGAAATGAAGCCACTTTAGCGAGGCCGTGTAAAGCGCTGCTGACGTGGTCTTGGATGAGCAGAAAGACTCCACACATTGAAACTTTTCCTGGGAAAGTGGATGGGTCTCATTTGTGTGTGTAAGTAGCAGTGTTGGGATCAATCCAAAGTTAAAAAGAACCATTAAGTAAGTGTGGGCTAACATTCCCCCTGCCTTCATATAGTATATTATCCTGCGGAGGTAGTGAATGCACTGTTTAAAGCACTCCCCCACACACACTTTAAGTGCATTACACAGTGCATTCAGCTATCTGAAGCCCCAAGAAACAGCAGTTTATCATCATACAACTACTGGAAATATGCCCACTGACAGGAAAGCTATATCGCACATACACACAAACGCATTGCTCCCACCCACCCATTCAGCAAGCACTTTGCTAAATCTATCAAGTGCAGCTGCGTGCATGTGTTTTAATGCACAAGTTGAATACACGTGAGTTCATGATGTGCATCGGAGTCCAAACAGTCTCAGGGCTGCAACCCAATCCCAGAGAACTCCAAAGTGTCAAATAAAAACCCAGGCTCTTTAGCGGCGGGAACCAGGCTTTCCCCAACACAGAAACAAACAAGATGGCTACCGCGTCTCCAACCCGAGCATGCCTCGCGGCTCCCATCTGAATGGAGTTACAGGCTGGCTAACAGGAGTGCAGAGGAGAAGAGTCTCCTGGGGCAGTTGGCTCTGCAAGCGGGACCAGAGGATGGCTGCACCGTGGATTAGGGCCCCACAGTGGTCCATTGTTAATTGGGCGCCATGTGTGAAAGCTACAGAGAGATTAGTTTGTACAGCTGCTGCCATTTGTCATAACTGCCCTTAACAAGACACACATGGCAAACCAAGTTACAGCCAGAGGTTTTACAGAAAAAAGGGGAGAAAAATGTCTGGCGAGCGGTCTAATAGTTTGTGGAACAGACGCGCATAAGCAGATGAAGATGTTCCTGGGAAACACCAAGCAGACTCAGCTGGGATCCCATCAGAGATGATGAGTTTGAGCATTACTCATTTAGCCATCTGTAGGTCAACTTGGGTCATTATCATAACTGCTCAAAAAGCTATGTTAAGCCAGTAGAAATCCCAGACCACAGGTTGCAAACAAGTCTGTGAAAACAATGAGGGAAGATCAGCTATTACATCACGGCCCCTCAAATTAGACGGGGTCTGTTTGGCTGTTATAGCCTGATGACCTCTCGTTAGCCACATTTCCTTGGTAATGTAGGCTACGCCACGAGGTTTAAGAGAGGGGATGGTGGAGTAGAGTTATTTTTTCGGTAAGAATCCACAGTGTAATTGCGGGTTGTAGGTCGACGCACATGTTGGAGGCCTAATTACAATCTTGACATGGTAAATCCGGAACAAGCTTTTAAAGCGCTCTCACTTTCAATTTTCGCCCGACAAGACGCTAGAGCACTGTTGTTATTGTAAGGAGTTGCGGTTCGCTGAATCTAAATGCAGTCTTTTGATGCTTAAGTGCAGGTGAGCAATAAACTGTTCATGGTTTTCTACATGCACATGTATACGGGCAAACACGTGTGCATTTTTGTGTATGCATATAAAATTTTGGAAGGTTTTTTTCTTTAAAGCGCAGCAACGTTACCAGCTGGAGCCTTGTGCCGGTGGAGACGGCGGGCCGATTCTGGAGCTTTCTGGATACCAGATCATCTAGGCTTTGAGGAGGCACCATGGTAACAAGCCCCGTTCTTCCTCAGTAATAATAAGGGCTTCATTAACCATGTTGTTAGTGCTGCAGCGGGCTTTAATCACAGGGTCCAGACAGCACCGGACTGGCTTGTTCCTAACACAAGTAGTTGCACAGCGGCAAACAATTTCATCATTACTAAACCCAGAGACTCAGTTTCCTACTGATTAATCCAAATATCTAAATTCACATCGAATGAAACTTTGCAAAAAGAAAAAGATAGATGGTAGTTTCTGATCTAAGTTGTTGGTTGTGCATATTTGTATTTATGCTATGCCTGCATTTAATTCTGGCATATCTATGTAGAAATCTCTAAAGAAATATGTGGGGAATTTATTTGTCCCTTTATTCACTGTATCAGTTTGTTGTTTTAATGGCTTCATGTAAAGAGGCAGTGTGAAAACCAGATCTGACACAATGGAGGAAGTACCTCTGTAGAAAAATCTGTAACACCTGCTGGTTCGGTGATCCTGAGATATGAGATTTTCATGTTGTTCCAACCAACAAGGTGTCCATATTTCCTCTCCTCCTGTCATTCCCTCTATATAGCTCACTTTAATCACACACAGCACTGCTCAAAGATGCTGCCTGTCATAAAAGACTACATGTTTATGTGAGTGCTAAAAATGTAAATGACTTATTTTCTCCTTGCCTCCTCCGCCGTTCTATAACTTTTCTGTATGGGTCAATAAAAACAAACAACCATATTGGGGGTTGTATTGTTTATTACGCTGGCGTCTTCTCCTGATCGAGAGCTGGTTTCTAAACTTGGGAGCTTTTATTTTTTTGAGAAGTGAACCTGACATATGTGAGGGAGGAGTGGAAGCTCTTTGGCTAGCTTTGACAACTCAATGGGGCGCTGATGAATCCGTCCCAAAGCAGGCCATTCCCAAGCCCCAGACACCATATCCCCTCTTTGACCCGCTGCACTGACATTAGAAAGAAATCCTCTGGGGGATTCGCCCGCCACCCCTTAAACAGCAACACGCCCACCCAAAAGTACATTTTGCACAGTGCTGCTGCGATGGCGGGCCTTTTCTTTTTTCTGTCCCGCTCAGGTCTTGTCGAGCCGTCACAGTGATGGGCCGTACTGTACCGCCAGACAAAAGAAGAGACAACCATCACTCTGGGCCACTGATCGGCCCTGTCTGGACTGAAAAGACTTTGATGGGGCAAAGCAGGGTGGGGGGTGCTGCACAGAGAAGTTAGTGTCTCCTGGGCAACCGCTCTGATTGTCTGTCCCTGCCCGAAGTTCCCCATCACACCCCACCTACTACCCCTTCCCATTTTGTCTCCCCTTCATTGGTTGTTCACAAGGCTCCTTCCTGGGTAAAGAGGTCTGGCTTTTTGCTTGAAAGTCTCAGTCTGGCACTTAAGGGTGCTTTTCTCCTGGTTGACTGGGGAGGTCAAAAAACATCTTCACATGAACCTTATTGTCCCTCTTTCCACTGCAGACCCTTCCGTCTAACATGACCAGTCTAGCAGGCAGATGGGACAACAGTAAGTTTTTCTAGTTAGTGCGATGGCAAAGACGAGAGGGCAGCCATTGGATGGAGGAACTCAGGGAACAGGGAGGGCCAGCTTTGTAAGGCAGGACAGTGAGGTACAGTGTAGTGCCTGGGATAGGGGGTGAATGTACCCATTTGTCTTCATTTGGGAGGACCGGCAGACAGGGTGGGGGTGGGGAATCTATCCGGGAGGAGTGGGAGGTGCCGGTCCTCCAGTCAAGTGGCCTCGGGGGGATTTGAAATGCATTTGGGGTCCTCCCCGAAAGCCTGGGAAAGTGTGGTGAAGCTGAGATCTTAACCATAGACTAATGACACAAACTGCAGTCCTTAACCAAGTGTAGCCACGAACGCAAAATTGAGTCTCCTGCTGGAATACACAAGAAAAGCCTTTTCAACACAATGCCCGTGCCTTAGAAAGCCAAAGAAAGGCATTGTCCCATTTTTTTGACCGATGCAACAGCGCAAACTGTGACACAAGCAAATTAAACACACTGTAGCCGAGCAAAGGAGAGGGAGTTGTAAATTTTGTTGAGAAAGAAGGCATCCACATTTCTCAGTGGCCTCTGCTCCGAGTTGCCTTGTTTCCATGGAGATTTATGTACACATGGCACACAAAAGAGGGCCGAGGAGGTAACACGGCCTGTTTAAGCCTTGAGGTATTTGCTCGAGCAAAACCCCGCTGCTAATAACACAAGCCTCATACTGAGCCAGGCAACCTGGCTGCGCTGCGCCCAGGTTAGTGTTTGAGAAAGAACAGGAGGGGAGAGGAGAAGGCAGAGGAAAGTCAGATGGAGATCACAAACAACCAAAGATCCTGGAGAGGGAGCAAAGCCATTTAAGAGAGCAAGGAAGTGAGCAAGAAAGAAAGAAAGAAGGCAAGCGACAAGAGAGAAAGCAAAGGAGAAAGAGACGAGAAAGAAAGAAAGAAAGCAAGAAGCAAAGAAAGAAAGAAAGAAAGAAAGAAAGACCACTGCAAAAAACATAAATAGCTCCCGGGTTAAGAGAAAAAGGATCGGGAGGACATTTAGTGGGAAGCGGAAATCAATAAGGCAAGCGGTGAAGCTGGGAGGGAGTTCTAAGTGGATTAGATTGAGAGAATGTGTTCGATAGGTTATGGCTCTGACAGAGAGGTAGCCAGACACCGCAGGCTCTATTGCATACTAATAAGGAAGCCAGAATGGAAGCTGAGCACAGGGTTGTGCAGTTCAATCTGAAGAGTTTTTTTCTATATGGCTCTGGAGTCATCGGTTAAGGTTTTTCCCAGGAGTTGTATTGTACGGCTTTGCTGATTTTGCTCTGAATGTTCACTGTTAAAATTCATGCCCAAGAATAAAATCCCACTCAACTTCCACAAAGAACCAGTCCCGAGTCTTTTCTTGTCCCAGTATCATGTCACCGGGAACATTTGAAATTAAAGGCGCCTGAATAACTTGGCTTAACCCAATAACAAGAAGACAAACAGTAGTGTCCTTAACGCTGTCTGCTTACAACAACTTTTGTCTCACACTTCTGGCAGGAACCCAGCCACCCTCTCTCTCTGGCCGAGCGCCTGGGCCTGGGACAGCTGTCATGGTCGGAGTCTCTGGGCTTGAGGGGAAGCCAGGGAACGAAGGAAAGAAAAGCGACTTCGGAGAGAGAGAAGGAGTGAGAGAGAATCATTTTGGCCGGGGCAGTGTGCCGCAGGGGTGATTCCTGATGGCAGAGGAGGATAAGGGGATGAGGAGGAGGGAGGGATAGATGTTGTGCTTAGTCACAGACCTCCACTGTGACCCAGAAGGTCAGGCCTCCGCACTGGCCGCCTGACCAAAAGCTTCTGAGGCAGCCGGGCGGAAAACAAGATGCAAGCCCCACGCAGTGTGGTGAGCAGGCAGTGGCCGGTCTTGGAGATAGGGAATAACCAGACTGAGGGATTGGAGAGGGGGGTGAGGAGGTGTGGGGGAGTCAGTGGTACCTACTCCCCCTCACTTAGGCCAGTGAACCAAGGGACCACCAGCCAGACCAGAAGTAGTGGCGGGGGAGCGGAGACAAACAGTTGCCAAGAGACCACCGGTGATCTCGCGACCGCCGCGGTTTGACCCCGATTGAGGAGGTCAACGAGGGGGGCTTACGAGCAAGCTTCCCCCCCGCTTTCTCTCCTGACCACCGCCACCCCCACCCCCCAGGCAAAAAAGCCTTCCTCCTCCACGTGCCCCAGGGCCCGCAAACGGCGCGTTTTCACTGATCTGTTTTGCTCAATTAAACTTCAGAGGACACCCTGCCACATCTCTTTGAAAAGGTCACGACCCCGGGGGCAGAGGTTAAGTCTGCCGCTCGTAAAACAAGGTCTCCATTAGCATGGCAGCGTGTATTCAGAGGTAATCCATCCATTTCCACAAACTATCATGACAGTGTGAAAAAAGAAAGTTACGTTACGGGGGGGTGTCAAGGTAATGATGTTTTATGGCCGTGTTAACTTTCAGTACCAGAGTAATGGGAGAGCTGCTTGACCTTGACTCCTTAAGTCTCCCGTTGGACTACCTCCGTAAAAAGCTCTTCTGTCGCTGGTTAGAAGGCACTGACAACTTTCAAAAATGCCCAGAAATCTAGAAGTCATTGTGGTCATTTCTTATTTCTACTTCTATTCAGCTGCTTGCCAAATTTATTTATAACTGCCCCCCTCTTAGTCGATGAGTTGACTAATCGGTCATTTTGGTCTTAGTCGACTAAGATTTCTTTAGTCGATTAGTCGTTTTTTATGCTTTTTTCATGCAGCATTTCTTATTTCTAAGAAACGTATGTGCACATCTCTGGTAAACACAAGATTTATTTTATTTTTTGCGTGATTCTTTGTGTGATTTTACAGATTTGTCGATTAAATCAACCTATCGATCAGTCGACAAAATCGTATGAATGTTAGTCGACTTAGAATTTCTTTAGTCGAGGACAGCCCTAACGTACGGCACATCATTTCCATAACATTTTTCAAGATTCCTCCAAATTCTTCAATTGGCTTGCTTGTGTATCTTTATCTTTAAATTATTTTATTTTCATATTTTACTAAATTTGTTTGTATTTGTATTAAGAACAAGACATTTAAAGATGCAAAGACGAGAGCTGTCGGTGACTATATCAACTACACTGCAGCTTAACAGAGCCAAATACAAACAAGGCCCACAGTATCCGAACAAGTCAGAACACGACGGTTATCTACATGCCTTGTTGCAACTATTCCATCAAGCTGTCAAACTGGATATGTAAAATATGAATCTAGGTGGAGAGAGAAACGATTCCAAGAAAAACAAAAGAATTGCACTTTATCAGCTAACGATAAAACAGTGCATTGGAGTACAACAGCCGTGTGTGTGTGTGTGTGTGTGTGTGTGTGTGTGTGAGAAGCCAGGGCCCTGTATTGAACACGGCCTGCCAGTTGGCACAATGGATGCCACAACCCCCACTCCTAGCCCCCAGCCTACTTCCCAGCGGGCATTCATCTGGGCATGCACATGGGTGCTACAGCCCTGCCTGGCTAAACGCGTCTGTGCCCCTGAACAAGGGGGCTGAGTGCCCTCTCTAAATTCACCCAGCACACTCGCTGCCAACCCGCCGACCTTTCTCAGGCAGCAACCCAGCAGAATGAAAAACAAATACACTCTGAACTTATTGATTTTTTGCCACAAAAAAAAAAAAAATAACAAGAAAAAAATACCGTTGTGTAAATAACGGCAGCAACATATTTTTTGTTGTCCAATTACACCCAGCAGAAGTGAGCGGCTGCCAGGTAGCAGGACACAGACAACAATATTAAAAGCACAGTCCGGTGCCGTTTTTTTTTTTTTGTTTTTTTTTTCTAGCGGTTCGCACAAATACCAGATTCTGTTTCAGGCACAGCCGTTTGCTAGTTTCTTTGTGTTTGATTGTATGTTTGTTTGTTTCGTGCAGTTGCAGCAGAACAAAGGCGACGGCTTCCATTCTGCCACCGTCAAAAAACTTTCCAACATGCCCACTGCATTGCGGATGCCAACCAACGAATCAAAGGCATGCTGCAAGCAGACAAAGAGGGTTTGATGCCAACCTCCAAAACCTCTAACAACCATTACTGGTGATTTGCCTGCCTCCCTGGCACGGTGCAAAACAAAATGGCGCCGCACTGCACGCTACCACAATATGGCTGCATTGTCTGGAGATGGGCACTGCTTGGTAACTTGAAGAAAAGGAAAAAGACGCTTTAGCTCGCAAAAAAACAAAAAAGGAAAAAAAAAAAAAATGGCGGTCTCTGTGATCCTGGTAAAAGAATGCTATTTTGTATTTGCCAAAATTTCGGTAAATAATCGCTCTGATCCGCAATGCGATATCGAATCACAGAGAATTCATTCTCCGGCGAAAGAGGACATTATGTTCGCCATTTATTTCAAACACTGAAATGAATTCTTCTTGCCAATAATCTGCTTTTCCTCCACAACGGACACATTTTCCTAAAATAAAAGCTGGTGGAATATCATCCACAGTGTACAATACGGCCACTAACTTATCATTTAAATGGCGTATATATGATGAAACAAAAAACAGCACTAAAAAGAGCCATTCTCAACTTGGTACTGAACAGTTAAAAAAAGCAGCAGATGCAAACTAGAGAAGCGGTGGCATCCTACAAAAGACACAAAAGAGGGTCTGATGCCAACCCCGGTGCCAGTGGCAACCATTATTGTCTGTGTGCTGTGCCTTCTGCTTTCCCTGGCACTTATCAAACACAAAATGGCGCTCAGGGTTTGATGATAATGAGCTAGCTATACCACCGTTTCTCCCTCAGCAGCAAAGTATTGGTGGTTATTCGGTCAATAGATTTAATACAGGGGAATTTCAACTATAGGGGGAGATTCCTGTGGTGTCAACAGATAAAGGGAGGAAGTTCACTGTGTGGACATGGAGGACTGAAATGTAATTATATACTGTAATAACCCTATTTTATATTCATTTTGAAAGAGTTATAAAATAAAAATCAATGGATCTGGTGTCCAAATATGAATAAAAATAGAACATTAATAGACATTTTACAACATCTATCTAAACAATATTTTCTGCTTATCTTAATTACTGCTATTACCCTTCTCCTTAAACTTAATATCAGTGTGTAAAAATTCACAATTTGTTTCTTCCAATTTACAGTTTTGGCAGACAGATTATGCACTGCAAAGCCGCTTTCCAAAAATAATTTCTAGTGATACATTTTGGCTTTAATTGTCCGTGTTGTACATTATCTCAAATGTTTCAGTAAATGCCATTTTTATATTAGTGTGCGGCATTCTTTTAGTCGTATATCAATGTGAAAAATGATAATAATTAAATTCTGTTTTTTTTAACACACATCCAATCTAAAAATCTGCATGTCAAAACCTATTCCAGTACCTGGCAACACATTGTTTTCAATCTCTTATTTAACACGGTGCTGCACAATTCAGTCTCCTCACTAAGCACTGTGTCCGCAAAAGGCTTTCGAGTAAAAAGAAAACCGGCTTTTCGGGAATTAAAAGATTTCGGCACGAACACGATCACACGCATGATTTATGACAGACACAATATCTTATATATACTGAAATGTATTGCAAATATTGAAAAAGGCTTACTTGGGGTTTAGTCATATCTTCAATAATGAGCTGTAATGTGACGTATTATTAGTAATACGTTTATTAATACCATTATGTAGCTATTGGTGGAAATTATATTTAAAAAAAATTCGATTTTTGAATGAAAACAGGAGAGTTTTTAAATGACATAATGTTACATTATATAATGAGGACTATGGGGACGAAGACGGCGTTTTCATATAGTAAGGACAACCAGTTTTTAAAATGATGCTGTTAATTAACACCTCGACCAGAATAACAATGAATTTATAAGAATCCTGTTACTGGTTCATAGACTACTTGCAAAATATACAACTAATTCTAATTTAATCACTCTGCAACTGCAACTTTCCACATTTATCACCACTTCATATCCAGACCAATAGAATAGGTGTACAGTGTGTGTGCTATTGTACAAGCCTGTGTGTGTACGGGATAATACATACAAATTAAAGAAAGCAGTAATTACTGAACATGAGTAGGAGCTGCTGCTGGAGTACAGCAGACCCATTTAAAACATGTTCTACATTTAATATTGATTACTTGTGTTGTGTAATGAGCCCTACTGGAGCCATATAAAAATGTATGCTGCGTATATACAGTACTGACTGTATCAGGTTTCCAATGTTTATTTGTCTGGCGAGTGTACTGGTGATTTCAGCCAGTCTCTGCAGGACTGCCAAAAAGTAACACATGTGACCCTTGACCTTGCCAAGCCATCATTCACACATGCCCGTTAGCTCGCAGTGAAACAAACACACACACAGTAAGAGCTTGAACCTACCTTGGTCCTGGACATAGTACGCTAGAAACAAGTCCAGCTCCTTGACCGATACTGTTATGTGGTGTGGCTGGACACAAAGTGCTGGGTTGGTGCAATGTTGAGACTTGACGAGGCGCTCCCCGTCTGTACTTTCCAGAGGGATGCCTTTGAAGAGGATGACCATCACCAGGTCCAGGCGCCAAACTTTGTCGGCCTGCCTCAAGCAGTCGATCCGGCGGATCTTACCCTTCTGGTCCGGGTTGGATAGCACGCAGCACGGGTGCTTCTTGCCCGTCACGCTGAGGACAAAGTCCTCCCGGTACTCCTGCCGAATGTCCTTACGCAGCTTGGCCAGCAGCCTGGACGCCCACTTCTGCTTCACCTCGGGCTTCTCGCCCAGCAGCTCGTCCTTCACCGCGCGCTCCTCGTCCTTGGACATCCGCTTCTCGTGCTTCTTGAAGTACTTGCGTTTTCGGGCCTGGAGGTTGAACCACGTGTAGGCAATGGCACGGACGTGAGGGAGAAGTGCCTCGATGAAGGGATGAAATTCATCCTGGAGCATCCAAGGGGACACAGCGAGGAGAGAGGAGAGAGATCAGAAACTTGTGTCATTAAACATGGAGAAGAAATACGGGTTTAGTCAGCTACTAATCGGAGGCAGAAGGGAAGTCAGACCACAAATTTACAACTCCTCATAATCAGCCACATAATATCATATTGGCAGTTTGAACAGCTCTAAGGCAAGATGTTTTTCTTCACAAAGCAACAATGGGTTTTACCAACCTAGATGCATCTAGGCTCGCAGGTATGACAAGGACATTCCACTGTTTATATCAACTGCCAGCACTACAATAGCAGCGAGCCCGGTGACTGAATGCACTCGCGTCTCCGCTCTCATTTCCCGAACATGCTCCGTGCTGCTGTTGCTGCTACAGGGAGCACGCGCCCCTCACAGTTGCATTTCTCTTTATCAAACTATCCACATTCCAACGTGAACTTATCCCATGTTCACGAAGGATGCAGGTTAAGCTGGAGGGCCAAGTGGGGCGCAGTCACTAAATAGGATGTTGAGGAGATTCCCATTCTCCTGGCACATATAAACAGTCTCGTATACGGGCTGCACGTTCTAAATAAATTTTAAAAAGCAAGCAGAGGAGGAGGGCGGCGTATCAAATGAAGCAATGGAGAGAAAAGGTATTTGCAAAGGTTGTTTTAGGACTCGATTCCAGGTTCATGCCAACGTGTTGAGGTGACACCTTGCTCAGCTTCATTCCAAAAACCTGAGTCAGTGATAATAAAATAATAGGTGGCCTATTAAATCCTATAGACCTAAAAGTGGCCTACTTTTAAAATTTTCCATCTCTCCTTTAATTTAAAAAACAAAAAAGTTATGTTAGAACTTATTTTTCTGATAAATTATCACAGATTAATATGAGTGGAAATAGTTTAAACACTAATTTTACTTTTTCAAATTCAATTCAGTCTAAGTTTCCAGCGTATTCTACATTATGTACAGCACAATTTATACCACATTATATATTTAAACTGAAAAATTACGGCAAATATGAGTCACCAAAAGAAAACTTTTTCAATGCGTATTTGACACATCTACAAAAAGCCAAATACCAACACAGCAGCTCACTGGCTTACGGGCTTTTACATCAATAATACTTCAGTTAAGTCTGAAACAAATTACAGCGACCGTCTTAATGCTTGTTTTCTGTAGGTGAAGGAATGTACAGGACTGTGTGGATGATTTAGGGACTCAGAAATTACAGCAGCTCCGAGTGACAAGTGGAAACATAAACTTATCTATGTTTTCGGTCATTAAAATGTCAAATTTAATAAGCATAAGCGGCCCCGTTTCAGCAGGCGTTTGAAGAGTTAAACCACATATTGTTCTTTTTGTAGGCAGGCAGACTATAGGAAACCACAGAAATCCACTCCCTATCTGCGCCTGCCGCTAGTGCTCTCCTCTGAGAAGCCACATTTCTGGTCGGGCAATAAAACTGTGCTCCAGTGCAGAAATGTCAAATTACAATCATTTATTATACTGCATGAATAAACATTTCAATCTCTACAGATAGAGTGAAATGTATTATATTTACTGTGGATGCTGTAGTCTTTTTAGAGAGGTAAAAAATAAATAAAATAAATTGAGAACTCCTTTAAATGTCATCTCCTCACTATAATGTTGCCAATTAAACTGACAAAAGCAAGCAGTAAATGCTGGTAAATGTGCTCGGCAGCAACTGTTTCTGAAGTCCTTTTCGCTCCTGGTTTTCCTGTTCAAAAACACTTTAAATATTCTGTTAATTTTTTTTTTTTTCAACCAGGGTAAAGCCAAATGCTGTAAAGATAAATGACTTGGCCGAGGCCTATGCAGTGCACTTCAGCTGGGGCCATAAAAAGCACAATCCTCTTAAGTACAAACTAAACCACATCTCAGTCAATCACTTACTTATGCCAAGTAAAATATAAACAGTAAAACTGAGTCAGCCAAAAACAGTCAGCTAGACTCTGTCCAACCCGCTGAATCAACCTTATCTCTGTCTGATCTCCCTGCAGTGAAAGTGGCTTTATCTTCTTCCAAGTTCACTTCCCTAAAGTATGGGGGTTTTTACTGTAAATAAAAATATACACGTGGAAAAAAAATAAATATATAAACACAGCTCGAGCAAGGCTGGGAGGTGTGTGTGTGTGTGTGTGTGTGTGTGTGAGGTTAGAGGAGGACGCAAATAAAACTAATTAAAGCTGAGAGAAAATAAGAGCACCAAAATGACAGTCTTGGAATGTAAAAATCATCTTTACGCACAACTTTACGCACACAAAGAGCGCGTAAAGATTGGTACTTTTGTGACTTTTAAAGTGCCTACAGGACTATTTAATGAATTTTCGATAAGGCTTTCGTTGGAATAGAAGACCTCGAAAGTAAAAAATCACCCCAATCGTGGCAAACATGCGCATTTTTGGATTAACAACTTAAATTCTGGTTACTTTTAAACACTATTTTTTCCACTTACAAAGTATTGTTGTTATGAATTATGAAAGTATTTCAATCCAGACGCATGCACACAACTTTCCCTCTGACACTAATAATTATATCACAAATCAATTAAATGTATATTAATAAAAAAAAGACACAAATACCTGAGTAAGACAAATTGGAGAATACATGACGAGACGGCTACACACACACAAAAAAGGTGAATGTACTTGGACTGATTCCTCTGATCACTTTATCGCGCCATTCCTGGAGCGATGTGCACCGTGCAACACTGTGGAGCAGCTTATCCGCGGAAAAACAATAAGAAGGTTATCCAAGAACATCCATGAAATTTTTTTGTGCGATCCAAAAAGATTGTCGTCTCCGCAGAGAGAGAGAGAAAAAAAATTGTATGCAGGATTTTTTTTTTTTTAGTTGGACATGCACGGTAAAAACAGTTTTCGTATAGAGCCGGTGCAAAGTGCGTATAGTCCTCTTCTTACTACAGCACACTGTGCGCGTCTCGCTGCTGCTGCGGCTGTGAGATCTCGTTCATAAAAGCATGAGAGAGTGTGTGATGTTCAGCCCTTTGCTTTAACCAAACTTGATATGAAACCGACCGGTGCACCTTCGCTCCTGCGCGATTCCAGCAAATCAGACCCAACTTTTTTTTTTTTTCACCCACGTAATTACACAGTCACACTCCTCCTCCTCTTCCTCCTCCTCCTCCTCCTCCTCCTGCTGCTGCTGCTAACACACAACCCCTATCCACCAGCCACGATCCAGCATGCAGCACCTTCTTCTTCTCCTTCTTGGCTATCTGGAGACATACTGTACAATTCATTTTGCTCCTTCACTCCAGCATTTAGTGTGAGTGTGTGTGTGTGTGTGCTCTTTTCGGAGGACTTTGGACCACATTGAAACGGTAAAAAGGGACATTTTCCCTCCAGCAGCAGCTCTGGCACCCTTTACCCCCTGAGCTCCGAGTCAACAACATGCGCTTTTTCTACTTTTTTGATCATTCAAAACGCTTCACAAGTCAAAACTTTGCCTCTTTTTTACTGTGTCAGTCACAAATCGACATGAAGTCGCCTTAAAATGTTCTGAAAAAGTTCCTAGAATAAACAATTAAAACATAAATTGTATCTAATATAAAATAGAAGTCACATTTTATTATAATTTTGCTTTAAAAAAATATACATTGTCATTTAAAGACCCCCAAACTGAAGATAATAATTTACATATTTTTATTGTTTAGTGCACAACTGGTTTATAGAGGGGATTTTGTTGTAAATATTTTTTAAAAATGGGCTTTTATATTGTTCATTGAAGTGAGCCGAATAACTCTACAGTACCTGAACACCTGAATACTTTTTAATAAACAGATGTTAAACAAGATAGATAAGTGTATATGGTTAAAGTGTAGCATTAATTAATGAGAGAGGACTGGAAGTTAAAGGTTACTTTGTGGCTGCAGCAGTGTGTGTGTGTGTGTGTGTGTGTGTGTGTGTGTGTGTGTCCTGCAGAGCTGTCACCAGTCCACATAGACTTCATTTGCCAAATGAAGGGGAATGGGATGTTAACATAGGCTGCAGGACAATCTGTGCCAAGTTTACTACAGTTTTGGCCCCGATCGTGCCAGGTTTTGTGGTCTGAGTTAAGTTAACCCACTTCTCCACATTACAGGACAGTATTACAGTAAAAACATGTGCAACATGTACAACATTAGAAAGCAATAGTAATAATCCATGATCACGTACCATCGCACTGTACTGCATGGATTACTAGGGAATCCTGGAGCCTGGTGGTTGAAACACACAAGCCGGGAGCTTCACATTTCTCTGTTCAACTTTGTGCTTTGGAGCTTTTTCTCTTTTCTCTTGCGCTGCTCGCAACAAAACACACCAGTCAAACACCGGAAGACAGTTGTCTGCAGATAGATAGCGGTGGACACAAGTTGGGAGCACCTCGCGTTTTTTTTTCTCTTTTTTTTCTCCTCGTCTTCCTTCCTCTTCGTCAAGTCTTGACTTTTTTTGGATGGTTTTTTGCGGGTTTGTTCAGTGGAGTTGAACGTGATCCAGAAGAGGCTGAGTTCTCGGCTCTGGGCTGGTGGGCTGGTCTCTGGTCTCCGCCTTCACTTTCACTGTTTCACTGTTTCTCTGTCTCACTGACTGCCGCCCTCTGGCTCTCACCGCGAACTGTCAAAGTGGATAGCATTTCAACCAGACGGTTTCCGGTACGACTTTTCACAATAAAACCCTATTTAAAGAACAATTGCTCTTATATTCATATGAAACATGAATAAAATGCCACTAAATTGACTTATATAAGCGCTTTGAGTGGTCGGAAGACTAGAAAAGCGCTTTACACTACATGTCAGTATTCACCCATTCACACACACATTCATACACTGATGGCAGAGGCTACTAATATGCCAACTTTGCCCATCAGGATCTAATCTAAACACATATTCACACACCGATGGATATGTCATCTGGAGCAATTTGGGGTTAAATTTGGGTTTCAATTTCTTGCTCAAGGACACATCAACATGTGACCTGGAGCAGCCGGGGATCGAACCACCGACCTTCTGATTGGTGAACAACCTGCTCTCCCCCCTGAGCCGCCACTAAACAGTACATTTACTTACTTAGTCCTTCTTGCGCCTGGTGGTACATAGGGCAAGGACTAAGGATCTCCGCTCATCTCTGTTGTTCGCTTTCTTCTCAATGCTGTTCCAGCTGTATCCTCTCGTCTTCATTTCTCCTTCGATGGTTCGTCTCCAGGTTGTTTTGGGCCTCCCTCTTTTGCGTTTTCCCTCTGGTGTCCAACGCAATGCCACTTTTGTCATGTCATTAGATGATTTCCTTAATACATGTCCAAGCCATCTCCATCTCCATCTTCTTCTTATCAATATTGTTTCCATGTCCAAGCACCCTGTCGTTTTGTGTAGTTCATGGTTCGTGATCTTCCTATAGGCCAGAATATCCTCATGATCTTTCTGAGGCGGGTATTGTGAAAGCTGGAAAACTTGCCTATGTCTCTTTCAGTCATTCTCCAGCACTCAGCACCATATAGAAGTACAGATAGTACACAGCTGTTGTATAACTTACACAGTAAATAGGCATGACAGTAACAGAATACTGATTCATATTTAATCAGTGCTGCCTAGTTTGACCGTTTGATCGGAGTTTGTGAGTGATTGACAGCTGCTCGGAGAAGGCAGACTCCAGCTCGGCTCTGATTGGTTGTTTTCCTCCGGTCTGTGAAATTTTGCAGATGCCATTAGGAGCACCGGAGGACACCAGAGGATACCAGAGGACACCGGAGGACACCAGAGGACACAGAGGCACATGATTTATTTCAGATTACCTGTCTTTATTTCTCTCCTCAAATGTTTTCAGAAACATCTTGTAGTGTACTGTTTAGCTGTAAAATGAGGAAGTTTGTGACCCGGCAGCCATATTGAGATCAGTTGAGGAAATACCAAGCACCGCCCACCAGCCAGAGCACAGCCAATAGGAACGCTCTCTCTCTGAAATAACCTGTGATTGGCACAAGTCTTCCATCACGGGCTAGATTTTTTAAAGCCTGAAAACAGAGCCATGAGGAGGTGCAGAAGTCTAGTTATCTCACTTGATTAATAATATGCTGAAATGTTATTCTGCCTATTAGTATTGCAGGTTTAAATGTTTGTTTTGTAGGCAAATATTGTGTCCTAACGTAGCGACTATAGACTATAGGTCACTATAAGCGAAGGGTGTTAATATTGTTAATACTGTAACTGAGCAATGTAATACCCCTCTGTTATATCAGAATATATATGTTTTTTAAACCCTAAAACGAGACAAATCCGACCTCTTATTTTGAAAACAAAAACTCACCATTTCCTGTGTATCCTCTAGCTGTTTCTCTGCAGCTTGACACAGCTCGCTTTTGTAATAGTGTTTGCATGCTCGCCTCTGATTGGTCAGGAGCAGTGGCCCCGGGACTCTGCTGTCTACCCTGGGCCCCTCACTTCCGCTCCTCTGACGTGCTGTTTAGGGGCTTCACGCACAGAGAGAGCTGCTGGACAGCCAGTCTCAATAGAGATGTGGTCAATGACTGATGCTGGGAATCACAACACTGCAGTGATTACTGCTTAACATATA
>CAKAOH010000525.1:0-32873 GCA_916701665.1 Sebastiscus tertius | reverse complement strand
AATTTTGATAATCGATTAATTGTTAAAGTAATTTGTCATGCAAAAATGGCAGAAAATGCTGTTTTCAGCCTCTCAAATATAGAGATTTCCTGCTTTTCTCTGTTTTACATCATATTAAACTGAATACCTTTGGGTTCTGGACAAAACAAGACATTTAAAGTTTTATGCTGCTCTTTTTTGGACATTTTTCACTATTTTCTGACATTTTATAGGCCACACGATTTATTGATTAATCTAGACAATAATAGATAATGAAAATAACCGTTAGTTGCAGCCCTACGTGATATGAATCTATATACATCAACATCCCCACCCACATGTTTAAATCAACTGGCAGCAACCAGCTCCACTAATAATTAACTAGAGCAGGTTGACCATCCACGAAGCTCAGTCTGGATCACCTCCCGTCAGTCAATGCACCATCCTCCCCCCCCCACACCACCTCTGACATCCTGGCCCTAATGTAATCAACCTGAGAAGGGGTAATTGCCCTCAACCAGAGCTGACAGCTTCCCTGACATCCCTGCTTCCTTTGCCGGTTGTAAATGCCAGCGGGTGCGGACCACTGATAACTGCCTGCCTCACTTCACCGTTATTTACATTACTGCTTACAGCGCGGAAACACATAAAGACACAGTTTTCCTCTCAATCAGGTGGGCGTGTAAACAAGCTCTCTGAACGCAAGGCTGACGAGTACGCAAGACGTGTAAAATGTTATGATATGAAATAAAAAAAGGCACCATTTTATAGACCAAATAACTAATCGAGAAAATAATCAACAGATGAATCGACAATGAAAATAGTCATTAGTTGCAGCCCTAGTTACAGTTACTATATTTAAAATACCAAATGTAATTTACTGAAATTAAAGAAGGATGCCAACAATCTCTGCTATTTTTGATGAACATACATTATAAAGTTTTCTTGTCATTTACATGATAAAGCAATAATGACATGATATTTTTACCTGACTTTTGGCACCATGAGGCGATGCTGAACCATGAGCGTGTGACAGATGGATGCCATCATGGTGAAAACCTCCTCGCTGGCCGAATCCCTCCAGACCAAGTTCAGCAGGGCGTTGGTCTGATGCTTCGTGTCCAGCTTGTGGACGCACTCCTCTGTGATCAGCTGCACAGAGATTCTGCTGTCGTCCTGATGAGAGAAGGAAAAGACATGAAGCTTGGAAGACTGGAAAAACAAGAATAATTTGCTATGCTGCACCAACACATTAATAAGTATTGTGACAGAGTAAAGAAAATAAGAAAAAATAGGGATTTGGTTAATTAATATTTATTTTACATTTACATGAACTAATTCTAATGGTCAAAACCATCAGTCTTAATTTGGGTCATTCAGCAGGACAAAGTCATGTCCATATATCATACGATAAATCAATAACGTAATTATCGTGACAGGCCTGACTACCATTCTTTTTTAGGCTTGTGCATATTCTGGCCGACACCTGACCCAGACCAGATCGGATCAGTGCGTCCCCTGGTTTATCAACAAAACTAATATTGCTTCTAATCTTGGTAATTCATTATCATTTTGTGTGTATATATACTGTCCATGTGTATGTATCATACCTGCTTGGGTGGTGGATGGATGCCGGTGTCATCGTCGTCCTCCGAGTCGCTGGTAACTTCCGGCCGGCTGCTGCTCTCTGACACGGGCAGCAGCGGCAGCAGCGTCTGCAGAGCCCGGAGGTACAGCAGGAGACCCTCCTCTGATAGAGAGCCTGCCAACACATCCCCATCACCATTACGGTTCATCATATAGTCATCTCTATAAATCAGAGTTTATACTTCACATATATATATATAGTGTTTGCCTGTGTGCACACATATAAACTGTACCACCCACCTAAGCAGTTCTCCCCTGCAGAGAGGACAAAGTAAAACACCCACGGCGCCTGGCTCTGTGCTGCTGAGGAGGAGCCGATGGTGGCCCGGAGGGAGCTCAGAAAGGCTTCGAATGGGAACAAGAGACGGACGTCCGACAGCGCCGGGATAAAGAAGTGAAAGATCTGCTCGGTGAACGGTGCAGAGATGAACTCCTCGGTAAAGGCTCCAAATACAAACTGCCTGTAAGACGACACACAAACAGACATTAGACAAGTTTAATCAAAATACTGTGTGTTCATACATAAATGAGCTGAGGCGGTAGGGTGTTCTAACATCACCCTCCTCTTTCCGCTGCTCCAATATTGTGTCTCCAAACAGAGCTGCTTTGTGTGGCCCAGTCACACACATCTGGTGGGCCGAGTCAGATAATTAGCTGTTAGAGTCAGTGTGTACACAAGTTTCTCTCACTCCCGCCTTGCTTTTCTTCAAAGAAGAAAAGAAGTCGCCTGTCGTTTGTTATTAAGAATGTCTGAAACTGAGGGCAAACAGCCTGATATTCTGCACTCTGGCGAGCGAGCGAGTCTGGGGGCCTTTTATGGCTCGTTGTAAATTGGTCTCTGAAGCAATTACTGCTTCACCGCTGACTAGAGGGGACAAGAAACTGCTGTAGTTTGTCTGATCAGTTTAATGGATGATTTTTAGAGAATTCCCAAGGGACAAAGACTTTCCTTTCCTGCTATCATGCCGTTGTCTTTTCTCTGTACTTAAAAAGCAGCAATTTGGGAGGTCTGTAAACATCGCTGAATGTAAGTGTATCAGTAAATTCTTATCATTCTATTACAGTGGAAACCACTTATAGTGATCACGTCTGTCCAGGTCGAATTGATCCCTATAAGCAGATGATTATATAACCAATTTTTGTTGTTGTTCTATATTTCTCATACAGATAACCATCTAATTGACATTTGTGTATTTATTACATGAATACAAAGTAATAAAAAGGACCGCTTCGCTCTTTACTTGCTTGCTGACAATTCTTCTGCCTATTCCCTCACCAAGGGTGAGGCATTTCCGTTTTTGGCTGGATCTGATAATGAAAATGACTTTCTTTTTCCTGTCACGATTACAATGTGCACACAGCATCAGCCTCAGGTATCAAGCCTGAAAGCAGACAGTCCGCGAGGGAAATTATCAAGGGAGTAAAGTAAAAAACTGAACCATAATTTAATTAATGTCAGTCTAATGTAGATTTAAAATGTTTTTCCATATGTTATGTATGAAAAGACCCAAAAGTGACTTCTGAAATGGCCTCTAAAGAATTACCAAATTGCAGGAACATTTGTTTTTTGGTGGAAATCTATAAGTAAGGGTGACATATGAATGAACACATTTTGAAACTTGTCATATTTCTTTTAAAATGCATAATTATTCTGGCAGTTAAAATTAAACTTGGCGGCATGTACATTTTGGCATTAAATCTTTTATACTGTAAACACCCTGATCTAATAGTCACTGCAGTCTGGTTGCTGTACCTTGCGCCTGTTGTGCAGGAGGAGTAGGTAAAGTGCAGAGGTTTGAGGATGTGCTCCAACAGTGTGCTTGCCATGGGGATAGAGGGAGCGTCACTGTACTCCAGACTAGAGGGGAGCCTGTGATTCACAAGTATATACAGCGACCGGTAGTATCCTGAAGAGAAAACAAATTAAGATTCAAAAAGTATGTCCATTTTATGAAACATATACTAATACAATTACACACACTAACATAAGAAGCAGTACATGTTTCCGTTTGCAGTAACGAGTGCAGGATTGGTGTAAGAATTAAAGGAAGTCAACAGCCATTTGAGCTTTTCTCTGTGTTACAGCAAATGTACTTTAAAAAAACAGCATCAGATAAAGTCTTATATATAATGAGAAACTAAAAGGGGGAGAAGCAGTGATAAGCTGCAACATTATTTACATCTTATCTGTAAAAGTAGGGCTAGCCAGTTTGCATGGTTAATTAGGCTTCAAGACGTCTGACTGCGGTTGACATAGTGCCGAAAATTAAACAAGATGCTTTGTGTTGACGAGTATGAATAATTTCAAAACAGTCCTCTTGAAATGAGTCACTGTATATACTCAGGTGGCAGTCAGAGCAGGAACTGCCCGTGTGCAGATAAAAGTAGTCAAACACACTTCAGACCAATTGATATTGACACACATTCACCATCTCTGTACAAGCCTCAATGTTTGACAATTAGGCCTTAAAAGGTGTATTTGTGTCTTCGCTACAGTGCACGCTGAAATTAGGTCACTAGTTTTTGAATCCTCCACAAATTTGACAGCAGACACAACACCATTAAATGATGCATATCCTCAATCATGACAAAGACAATAATGTCAATACTGATTTTATTTGACTTACCTGTTTGTACCATATAGTGCAAAATCTGCTCGAGTAATGAAGCTACATAGTTAGCATCTGGAATAACAGGAAGATAGGTTTTCTCTGAAGAAAAGATTTCTAGCATCCGCATTGGAACTGTCACATTTAAACTGTCGTCCCTGCAGTTCTGTAGGAGTCTGAGGAGACAAAAAGAGGGACAAGTGAGATGCAGCTTTCTTCAGCATCACGTGTTTATGCATCCAGCAGCTAAAAATATGAGTACTGTACCTGCAGCAGAAGCCTAAGATCCTCTTGATCTGAAACATACATGTCTGTCTCTGTGGGCCAACCAACAGCTTCACAAACTGACTGTTGTGTTTCACCAGGTTCTGGCACAGCCATATCTTTAAGAACACACAAATGGAAACAGTTTGTAAGATGTACATTAGACCTCTGGCTGTAATAGCATCTGTGAAACAATCAAGAATCAAAGATATATTAAATTCTCACCAATCTATGTGCATCCACACTCTGTCTGTAGAAAAATATGAGTTGTCTCGATAAGAGGCAGAGACTGGAACCGTCCAAGACATGCTGAGCTCCCGCTCCCTGCGTCTGGCTGACGCACTCGTCAAACCTGGCCCTCTGGATGGCATACTGGAAGAAAAGGTTTAAAGCACAGACTTGTTTGAATAATATCACAAATACTACAAATTGACAGTAAAGTTAACTGTGGGTAAACAACTTCCCTGGTTGAGCCAGTAGGCCAGAATTCATATTTTCAATTTTTCAACAGGTAAGAAAATAGCACCATGTCATAAAAGATATCGCACACCAAAATGTTTTGTGAATAAGCAGAAAAAAGGATCATCTCTATCTGTGATTATGGAACATGAATCATGACAAAATCTGGCTATATCCATCAAACCAAGACAGTAATCGGTTATTCAGACATGTTGTCACTTATCTGCTGTTGTCACCTAACCCTGCTTTAACGTTTCAGTTGCCCGTCGTAAAGGGCTGTCTGACGACAAGGTAAAGCGGTGACAATATTCTAAATATAATGTACACTTGAACTGATGTTTTGCTGCCGGCCCCGTCCACAGCAGTACATTGCTTTGCTCCCATGCAGTAACTCCTGTCTGCTTCTCCAAGCTGGAGGTGTGCCGACAGTCATCTACTGTAAGTAATACACTGACTATGGATAAGTACCTCACACAAGCCCGCTTCAAAAATTCAGAACTATCCCTTTAACTTGATTTGCTGACATATCTCACTTTTCAACGTATCCACTCCTCATAACTACGTATTATCTAATATGACCAAGCACAACAGGGAGAAGCACAAAATAAGTGTATTACCACCAAGTGAAAAACAATAAGAATCTTTTTTTTTTTTTGCCACTGACAGACATATTAACTAGTCCCACACATTCGGCAAACCCTTACTGTCAAGCAAACTGTATGCGTAGCAGCAAAACTAAAAAAACAACAACCACACAGCAAGTATTTGTTTTTCATCAGACTTCCTGATTTGATGTTTGAGCACCCTGTGCCAAAATCACAGAAGCGCATTCAAACAGAGGTCCAATTCAGATTTCTCAAGCTAGACACACTAAACCACTGACTCCACCGCAGGCTAAGTCACCAAAAATACACCAAAAACAGCATCTACACGATCACGAGACAGGCAGCACCATTCATACGCCACCTGCATGTTACAGGGTTTCATGTGTGAGTGCTGACAGCCAGTGTCATGGGAAGTTATCAAGTGGTCACGTCTCACAGATGTTACGTCAAATCGTCAGAAACTCCCTTATGTTAGGTACTTACACTAACAAATGCGTACAGATTGGGGTTTCCTTGTTCCAACATTTACTCTATTTCAAAAGTAGTTGTTTGACTCCACAACGGCTTAATAATACAGCTAAACTTTCTGATGCAGAACTGAAAATTGGATTCTGAAAGTAATATATGAAGTCTCACAAACAGGGCTGTATAGTGCTTGCAGACTTACCTGTCGTTTCAAGTCCTGGTAGCCACGTATGTAGGACTGAATGATAATGGCATTCTTGAGTCGTTTTCTTTCATCCTAAGTCATAAAAGAACACACATTAGAAGTTTGACCATGAAACCAAAACAGGCTAATACCATACGATCTTGAAACTTAAATATTAGTCTTTTGGGCTCCATGCATTGAAACTTAAATTGATAGTGTTAAGTAGTATTGTAAAACTGAATTATTTGTGTAGAAACAAACAATATCAATGGATCCTTTAAATAAAAACACAAAACTGCTCCAAAAATCCAGAATTGCTCCTGAAGGCCATTTACCAAATCAGACATAAGCATTGAGCAACTTGCTTGTCAACAAAGCACAAACTTGGTTACCTCTCTTTTTCTTCTTTCTTCTTGAGTGCGGTGCAGCAGAGAAGCTTTCTCCTCCTGAAAAACAACACAAGTGAACCTGAAAACACTTCAAACAATAACATGCTTTGTTATTATTATTGCTACGTAGAAATATGTGAGAAATTTGCTTGTTAAGAACAGCTGACATGTTGTCACTGCTTTGTTATGGATTTCAACTCAATCTTCTCTGCAAAAAAGTCAAATGACACTTACCTTTTTACTGGCTCCTCCAAGTGACACCTTGGGTCTTGTTTTGAAATCTCCCTCAAAGCTAAACATTGTTAGATCTTTTTCCCATTGACTGATTCAGAGGGTTGCCACGAATTTCTGAAAGAGAAAGTGAAAGGGAAAGTGATTATCTAATACGTCATAGTAGAGGAGCAAACACTGAACACTGCACAACACACACCCCCACAACAGACTGTTCTCCCTCCTGTCCTCTGCTAGAAGATACAGGACCCCCAGGACTCTCACCAGCAGACTGAGGAACAGTTTTTTCCCCAGGCCATCAGACTTTTAAATTGATAATTCATACGACACCTTCTCACACAAAAATATATATATTATACTGTATATACTGTATATACTGTATATATATATTTATACTGTATATACTGTATACATCTTATACTGTATATACTGTATGTGTTCTTAATATGCCCTTGTACAAAGTATTTCCTTTTATAATTGTAATATAACTTATTATTTTAATGAAGCTTCCCAGCAAAAAGCATTTCACACGACTGTGTGACAATAAACATCTTGAATCTTGAATCTTGAAACAAGTAAGGAAATTAAACAAAAAAAGGACCTGATGGCTTGTGATTTGGCTCCATTTTAAAAGCAATTAACTTTAGCTAATCTAATTCTTCAACCACATCAGAGCAAAATAGCAGCATTTACTGTTTGTAAATGCTGCTTCTGGGTCTTGTCTGGAAATCTCCCTCAAAGCTAAACATTGTTAGATCTTTTTCCCATTGACTAATTCAGAGAGTTGCCACGAATTTCTGAAAGAGAAAATGAAAGGGAAAGTGCTTATCTAAATACCTAATAGTAGAGGAGCAAAAATGACCTGAAGACTGGTGATTTGGCTCCAATTTAAAAGCGATTAACTTCAGCTAATCGATTCTTCAACCACATCAGAGCAAAGTACCAACATTTACTGTTTGTAATGTGTCTATATGACCAAATAAAAGTCATGAGGGACACTTTTGAACGACAAAGACACGACACCTTCTCACACAAAAATATATCTTATTCTGTATATACTGTATATGTTCTTAATGTATATGTTCTTAATATGCCCTTGTACAAAGTATTTCCCTTTGTAATTGTAATATAACTTATTATTTTAATGAAGCTTCCCAGCAAAAAGCATTTCACACGATTGTGTGACAATAAACATCTTGAATCTTGAAACTTGAAAACAAAAATGACCTGAAGACTGGTGATTTGGCTCCAATTTAAAAGCAATTGACTTCAGCTAATCGTTTCTTCAACCACATCAGAGCAAATACCTACATTTACTGTTTCTAATTTATCTATATGACCACATAAAACAGTCATGAAAGGGACACTTTTGACTGGAACTAACTCCAGGTAGTGATTCGACTGACAGCTTCAGTTTGGTTGCAAAAATAGTTAGCTAATGTATATGTTCTTAATATGCCCTTTGTACAAAGTATTTCTTATATATATTCATTCATACTTCCTGATATGTATATGTTCTTAATATGCCCTTGTACAAAGTATTTCCTTTTATAATTGTAATATAACTTATTATACACATCTTGAATCTTGAAACAAGTGAGGAAATTGAACAAACAATTACCTGAATTTGTGATTTGGCTCCAATTTAAAAGCAATTAACTTCAGCTAATCGATTCTTCAACCACATCAGAGCAAAATACCTGCTATTTACTGTTTCTAATGTATCTATATGACCAAATAAACCAGTCATGAAGGTCACTTTTGACTGAAACTAACTCCAGGTAGTGATTCGACTGACAGCTTCAATTTGGTTGCAACAATAGTTAGCTAATGTATATGTTCTTAATGTGCCTGTATATGTTCTTAATATGCCCTTGTACAAAGTATTTCCTTTTATAATTGTAATATAACTTATTATTTTAATGAAGCTTCCCAGTAAAAAGCATTTCACACGACTGTGTGACAATAAACATCTTGAA
The DNA here is from genome assembly GCA_916701665.1 of Sebastiscus tertius. NCBI lineage: Eukaryota > Metazoa > Chordata > Actinopteri > Perciformes > Sebastidae > Sebastiscus > Sebastiscus tertius. The sequence continues at coordinate 24,062 of CAKAOH010000525.1, read as the reverse complement.
TCTTGAAACATGTGAGGAAATTAAACAGAAATCGTGATTTGGCTCCAGTTTAAAAGCAATTAACTTCAACTAATCCATTCTTCAACCACATCAGTGCAAAATACCTGCATGTACTAGTTTCTAATGTATCTATATGACCAGATAAAACAGTCATGAAAGGTACATGAGGGACACTTTTGACTGAAACTAACTCCAGGTAGTGATTTGACTGACAGCTTCAACAATAGTTAGCTAGCCGGTTAACTCAGCTAGCTAATGACTCAGCAGCTGTCAGGAGATAAAAACTACCGTCTACGGTATCTGACACCAAGCAGCGACAATCACACCACCTAACAACACATTTATTGATGATATGTCTCAGTATTGGACTCATATATTTGTGAGAAACATGAGTTTGTTGACGTTAGCACTAGCAGCTAAGAGAGGCTAACTTTACGGAGGGAGGGTGTATTAATATCCGTTATTTCCTCTTTGACATCGCTCATTTTACAGGTTATTCATGTGAGAATCAACGCTAGGAATCGTTTACCTTTGACTTTAGAGTTAAGGAGTGAAAACAGGCACAATAACTGTGAGAAAAGAAGTTAATCCAAACGTCAAGTCTTCTTTTTCCTCCTCCACTCTCTAGAAATCAACACAGGGAACAGCGAACTGAACTGTTTCCGGCTCCGGTAGATGTTAGAGAGAGATGATTGGACGAAATTCCTGTCAGTAACATCCGGAGCGGTTTAGACCCGCCTCTTTCACCTAGATGCATGGAGAAGGTTCTGTGACCTGCAGCCCAAAGAGAAACTCCACATTAAATTATTGGTTTAGTAATATATTTCATTGTATTTGCACTGTATGCATAATCACATAGATGTTTTTTGATATTGATACAATATTTTTATTGAATTTTACATATAAACATATATACATATACACACATACAGACAGACTAACAATATTAATAATTAAATTATACAACGAATTTCCACAGTAATCAAAGAAATAGAGACATGACGTTTCATGTATTTCACATATCTAACAAAGAAAACAAATAAATAAAAGATAAGACAAAATAAATAAATACCTCAAAGAAAAACACACAACAATTTCAACAACAGCACTCAGCAACACACAGCAGTTTCAGTTTGACTGTGCCCCTTGACGTCCAAGAAACTCCAACAAAGGTTTCCACACTTTTTCAAATTCTGCTGCTTTTCCTCTGGTTATGTATGTAAGTCTCTCCAGTACAACACAAGATGCCATCTCCCTCACCCATACATGTATCGAAGGTAAATCCATTTTTCTCCAAGACAAAACTATCATTCTCCTGGCCTGCAGGAGTCCAAAGTCAATTAGAATTAACTGTTTTGAGTTAACGATAACATAGATGCTTGTTTATGTATTGTGTTAATACAGGTTATTTTTCCAGCACTACATAATACACTTTTGCTGTTCAAAGCTAGTTTATATGCATCTCATTGAGGCTGAAAGGTTATAGACAAAGCCATAGAAAATTAATGGATGGACTGTTTATTTGTGAACCTGAAAAATTATATTCTGGGGTGCAAGCCAGAATATTTGATGGGAGGTACCCACTTCTTTACCCCTGTGACACAATCATTATTAATGATTAACAATTTAATGACACAAGAAATTGTTTCATAGGACCCTCGTTACACAGCTGAATAACCAGTAAATAAATAAAATAAAAGGAAGTTAAATAATGTTTATTGCTGACACTCACCACTAGGGCTGTTCTAAAGCTTTCAAACATACAGTCACACACAGAAGATGGAGCTTGCTCAATTGTCACGGAACTGTAGATGTTCAAATTTCCACTTTTCTAAAGGACTTCAATGACTTCTCATCTATATTGGCCAACCAACATTTACTTAAATGTATTTTTAAATGTTTTATTAAACTAATAGCCAACATGGACGAGAAGAACTTAAAGTGCTTGGAAAAATCTCAACATGCTTACCATCCCTTGATGTGTGGAGGAAGTTGAATTCAAATCACTGAATGAGAGTTTTGCTGTTGCGTATGCAGAATAGTTGCGATATTTATCCCCATTAGGTGACCATGGGGACATTTTCTTCATTATTAGTGCAGATTTACTTTTTGAAATGCAGATAACTAAACCAGTCAAATACAGCACAGACAACAATGGCCTTCCAGCCTGAGACCAAAAAAAAACCCTGTCCACAAACCCATGTGTGTAGTCTTAATTGCAAGTGATGAATTGAGGTGATCCCAACTCTGGCTTATAGGTTTAAATTGAATTTGAATTCATTGCTGTTTACTACTGCTTTCCTTCTATGTTATGTGGTTCATATGATTTCAATGCACTGGACTGGTTGTTTTATTTAACTAATGTGTGTGGATGTGTTCACAGTCCTTAATTACGTGGTGTACCACAGGGTTCATTACTTGGACCACTTACAGTCCCTCAGACGGGATGACACCTCCTGCCAATGTTATGCTGAGCACATACAGTTTTCTTAAACTGAAAAAGTTGGACTCAATGAATATAGCTTACGATTACAATGCCCTCTTTAAGATTTAAAACAGCTCTAGTATGTATATTGAGGTTGCTGAACTGTAGAGCTTTTCATTGTTTAACTTTCTCTTGTATCTTCTTGTTAGAATTGATTTTAGCTGTTGTTATCTTTCTGAACTTTTGACCCTATATGGGTGGCAACACAGCTGGGGGTCTTGGAAGGATCTGGCTGAGTCAGTATCATTACTATAAGAATGTTTTTTTATGTTTGTGCATAATGGAAATGAACATGATTATGTTATAATATGATGGCATCACTGGTGTAATGATTTATTATTATTTATGTATTCATTTATTAATTGATGATCTGCCTTTTTTATTTGCTCTATCTTGATTTTTTAAATCATGCACGTTTGTTCTGAAAAGTATTAACATATAAAAGATGATAATAAGTATGTATGTATGATGATTATCATTAACATTAGTAGTAGAAACTGTTTCTATTTGTATTTCTACCTGATCTCATGCAAAAGTCACTCTTCCAAGATTTGATTCCAGCTAGAGAAGATGTGGCTGAATCGTTTTTATCAGTTTTTTACAGATATACAAACTAGGTTGACATGTATAATAAAATTGAATCTAATAATTGCACAACAAGAAATAAACAAAATCAACAAAATATGAAAATGATAAGCTTTACTTCACTACACTCATTTGTGCCCCAAGTGAAACAAGTGTTTCTTGATGCATTAGCTTCTGTAGAATCAAAAAATAAGCCTAATAATGTCTGTAAAGCTGCATTCACAGTGAGATTTTTATTAAAATAGTACAAGCTACAGAAAAGTCAAAGATCCCAAAAAATGTGGATATAATGATCAAGTCAACTAGGAACTTCCACCTAAAAGAAAAGTGCATATTTAAAAATTAAATTTGTATTTTAATACATATATTACTGCTATTTATGTATTACTGATACTCGTTGTGTATGTTTTTTTTTTATTTTTGGAGCTTTCATACACTAATACAATAATTTGCTTACTTACTTATTTAGATTTTGTAGCCATGTATAAATATTTATTATTATTATTATTATTATTATTGCACTTTATTATTGCACTTTTTTCAACAAACTGATGACTTATATCATCTGTCTTTTTATTGGCTGAACGAATAAAGGCTTTGAAAGCAGGAGCATGGAGACAGAGGCAAATGGTTTGATCAATAAGATGTGATAGGGCCTCGCTGGGCTATATATAATACTGTAGGCTCACCATGTTGAATACTCTCCATTCAGAGTGTATCGATAACACGTCTCAGACAAATTAACCAGCAATATCGAATTTCATAAAGACTTTGAGATCCAGATGTTTCTTTGCTGTAATTATCTCATATTGACATTTTTCTGACAGAAATTGAGCAGCCAAAAAAAAAAGATTAGGAGCCACAAAATGTTTTTAAAAGACACATTTCATGGAGGCTGTGCCAAATTTATCCTGACCGTATTTATGACATTAAAAGAGACAGGTCTCTTCAAATTGCCTTTTCATAATGAACACATTTACCGAAGGTAATTAATATATAAACTATCCCGATTTGTCACTTTGATTTGTATTTTAGTTAATTGTGAAAGTAATTACAGAGCAAATTAACAGCTTTCAGGAAAGAGCAGGGTTTTAGGGTCTGGTTCCATCTTGGGTGCCTTATTAATTTTCTCTCCCCTAGATGTGATGAAAAGGAGCGATAAATCTCGGTGATCGGTGAAGGGCCAATACTAAATGGCTCCATATTTCACTTCTGCTTTAATAGAAATATTCATGCGGGTCCCTTAATGAAATTAAACCTGCGATGGAGACGAGGAAGCAGCAAGAGTCCAGCTCTTATAATAATAATCATCATCATACTGGAGGTTGATAAAATGCCTTTAATTGATGAGAGAAATATAAAATAAGACTTCCATTTTGGCCACTCATTTCGGCTAGATGTCCAGATGTGAAGATGTTTATTAAGCTTCGCACAATATCATAATAATTTTAATATTCTGCCATCTCTCATGGCTCTCTGTGTGTCCAATTTGTTTTTTTATCATTATAATTTAGAAAGGTCAAATAAAAACGTCCAGAAATATATTTCTGTTACAATTTGTAGAAGTGCAAGAACTGGAGTATGTAATAATTTGGGGACAATATCAACAGTATTTGCACCATTTTCCCACATAAATACGTTTTAGTAGCAAAAAGCATATTAGTGACTCTCTGTGTGTCCAAATGATGATTTTTTCCCCCCCCATCATTATAATTTAGAAAGGTCAAATAAAAATATATTTATGTTAAAGCTCATTTCAGGTTCATTTAGGACAATTTTATCTATACTGGACAATCTGATTGTTTGCACACAGGCGATATCTGTTTATATCATGTTTATTTTTGTTTATAGCTTATTTTGTATATTGTATTTTGGTAGAATAAAAATTAAATTTTTTTATTCTTATTTTATTCTAACGTTTTTAATCTATTCTTTTGTTATTATACTGTTTAACTTGCACCAACAAAAACCAAAGGAAATTCCTAGTGTATACCTCTTATACCTGGCAATAAACACGATTCTGATTCAGATTCAGATTCTGATTCTAATTCTAATTCTGATTCTGATTCTGATTCTGATTTGTAGAAGTGCAAGAACTGGAGCATGTAATAATTTCTGGACTATATCAACAGCATTTCTCCCACATAAATAAGTTTTAGTGGCAAAAAGCATATTAGTGACTCTCTGTCTCCTTTCTTCTCTTTCTATTTTTTTCCCTCCATGTTTCCATGCAGGCCCACATCCCACCCTACATCAATCTCCCAGTTATCATTCTGTAATTGGTCATGATCATCAAGGTCCACAATTAAATGGCGATCCTTTACTGGAAAACTACCCGGTGACTTGTTGATTTCCCCCGAGCAAATAAACGTCCCCGGAGTGCGGTTAGCTGATGAATTGACAAAAACTAATCAGCTTTATTGGTAGACAGGTTAAGGGCAACTGGGTGTCAATAATTCTCATTTTGACCTCCTCTTCCATTAACTTTAAGTGGCTTATTAGACCGAAGTCACCCAGAGCCACGGGCCTATTATCTTCATCTCTCCTCATCACACTTCAGGGCTTTCAATTACTACAGGGTTTCTGCTGCTCGTTGCTCCAGGATTGGGCCTGAATCTGACTTTTTTTTTTTTTTTTTTGCTCAAAGTCTTTTTTATTGGTATTCTGTACAAAATCCAATAAATAATTGTATAAACAAATTTCCCCATCCCTATAACAATATTACTGCACCATTAAATAAGCAGAATTAATTGCATAAACAATTACATTTATACATACAAATGAATTAAATCCGATAGCAACATAAAAGAAACATATACCAAACAAAAATAAATAAAAAAGAGTAAAAAAAAAAAGGAAAGGACCAAAAAAAACTCAGAAAAATAAGTAAATAAAAAATAATAATAATGATAAATAAAAATGTTTTTAATAAAAAATAATAATAAATAGTTAAAAAAAACTAAGTGTAGTTTTTATATGAATCTGACTTATTTTGACAGCTACTCACAGCTTTTCTAGGAAGCAGAAATCTCAGTTGTTTGTCCTTAAAGTGATATTTTGATTTAATAAGAAAAATACCAACAATAGTGTCTGCTGATACATCATGTTAGAAACAGTGAGGGTTCAACCTATATAATCAATTTGGTTCTACAACTCATTTGCTATTTCCTATTTCCTAGTTTAACCATTTCCTGAACCATGACAGCTCCAAGTTAGATCACCCCTCTTTTTTTTTTATTAATTTGCAGTAACATTATTAGACTATATTAAGGGAAGAGGCAAAAACATCGTTTTTCTTGCACTGATCAATTTTGCGATTTTTCTCGACTATAGTGGAAAGAAAACATCCAAAATACACATTTAGGTGTTTATTTTACTACTTTGTCTATTTGCGTCTGTAGATTTCTCCTAAACTCACCCAAAGTTAAACAATTTCTGAATATTCGTTATACAAAAAAAGAATCGTCTTAATGTAAGGAATCAACTGGTGTATGTATTACAGAGGCTTATTGGAGATAATCTCATTATAATGTACGAAAAAAAGTCTGAAAACCCAACTTGGTTTGCTGATACATGATGTTAGAAACAGTGAAGGTTCAACCTATTTAATCAATTTGGCTCTACAGCTCCATTATGAGAGAGAGGCCATGCAGTCTGTCGCCTTCAGCTTTGGAGAGCGACAGAAGGCTTTTACTTCAATTTCCCTGTTGGCCTCACATGGAGGGTGCTTCGGCTCAAGATGTTCACTTTTACGCACGACTATATATTTATTTTATCTGCCATCTAAATTCAATAAGTGAAGATGAGCCTGACAACCACTCACATCACCCTGTTAGGACTGAAGATTCAGCTTTACATTGGTGGATAAACATCCAACATGATGTGGCCTGTATACTGTCATTTACTATTTCCTATTTGTTATAAATAACATGTTTTTATTCTCATTTTTCAGGTTAAAGTTGGACAAAATATAGTTTAAGCATCTCCTGAACCATGACAGCTCCAAGATAGATCACCCCTCTTGTATAAATTAGTTTGCAGCATTGTTATTATTATTAGACTATATTAACAGGGTAAAACATACTTTTTCATACACAGATCAATTTTGAGATTTTGCTTCCATTATATGTCTTCTTGACTAGTAGAAAAAAAAACCCCATCCAAAATACACATTTAGGTGTTTATTTTGCTACTTTGTCTATTCGCGTCTGTAGATTTCTCCTAAATTCACCCAGAGTTAGCATTAGATAATGCCTCATTTGCATAATGAAACATAAAATTAATGAAAATTCGTAATACAAAAAAGAATCGTCTTAATGTAAGGAATCAACTGGGGAAGTTTCATGGTGATATCTATTAGTTAAAATCTTTACCTTATTCACTTGTAGTGTCTCCCCATAAAGTAACAATTAAGGAAAATGATCTGGACCTATTGCATATTTTCATATCAAGAAAAATAAAGATTGTAAAATTATTTTCTTTTCTGTATTTTATATGATGGACATCCTGGGCTGCAGATGTTTAATCAAATGTTACTGAATCTGTTCCTGTGACCTTGGTCAGATTGATGATGTATACAGTAAAAGCCAATCCAGAGGAGGAGTTGTGACGCATCATCTTAATGTAAGGAATCAACTGGGGAAGTTTCATGGTGATCTCAATTAATCTGGTGATCTCACAATTAAGGAAAATGATCTGGACCTATTGCATATTTTCATATCAAGAAAAAGATTGTAAAATTATTTTCTTTATTTTATATGATGGACATCCTGGAGTGTTTGTGGCTGCAGATGTTTAATCAAATGTTACTTAATGTGTTCCTGTGACCTTGGTCAGGTTGATGATGTATACAATAAGAGCACACTCACTCCTTTAATCATAAAGTCCTCATTTAGTCACCTTGGAAAGTGTTTACTCCATTGTTAGTGAAGTATAGGCCAAAAATAACATCCAGTTATAATTGATCAAAAAAACTTGAGTTTGTGTGCGTCATTTTCCAGTAATAGTAATAGTAATAGCTCTAAAAGCAGTGAGTGCAGCCAGCAGCGTGCAGAGAGGCGTTGTGACGTTTGGTTCAGGTTCAGCCTCCTGCAGACGGCTGCACCAATCACCTCCATCTGACTCCCAGAGACTAAGTGTCACACAGATCTCCTCTCTCTCTCACACAGTCCTCTCTCACACATCACAACTTTAAGCAGAGGCGATAAGGACGCAGCACCCAAAAAATGGAGAAATCTAAAAACTTTCGCATTGACGCGCTTTTAGCAGTCGATACACCCAAAGTGCAGACCTCTCCTCTGGCTCTGGTGACTTCCATGTCCTCCTCCATCTCCAACCAGTCGTCGTCTGGAGGCTCGGAGCTGACCGGTGCAGAGTCTTTACGCACGGAGACGCCGTCTCCACCGAGGATCTCCAGCTGCGGGTTGATTCCTAAACCTGGTTTCCTGAACAGTCCGCACAGCATGCTTGGATTACATCCGCAGAGCACCGCAGGGATCCCCGCACAGGCTCTCTACGGACACCCCATGTACACCTACTCTGCAGCAGCTCTGGCAGGCCAACACCCAGCCCTGTCCTACTCCTCCTATCCACACAGCTCCCATCACCACCACCACACTGATCCCATCAAACTGACAGCCAGCACCTTCCAGCTGGACCACTGGCTGAGGGTCTCCACAGCTGGGATGATGCTGCCCAAAATGTCAGACTTTAACTGTAAGTAGATCTTTTTATTCTGCTCTTTTTTTTACTCCAAATAAATCATATAATAATAAGAAATTAATCTTTGGTTATGTATGGTGACCCAGGCTGATCTAGAAATGTGTGATCCAAAAAGTCTGCTTTATGTGTTTTATTTTGCCAATAAATATTATTAATAAATATCTCTAATAAATATCTCTAAATAATAAATAAACCTGATGTACGCACTGTCACTGACCTAGTACTTTTTAAATCTAAACTCAAGACTTTTTCATTTAGATTGGCTTTTAATACTTGGTAGCCCGGTGATATTTTTCCTGTGCTTTTTATGCACCTTTTTATGATATGTTATGTTTTTATTCCTGTTATTTCTTGATGTAAATGTAAAGCACTTTGGGTACCTTTTGGTTATTGTAAAGGGCTATACAAATACATTTTGATTGATTGATTGGAAGTAGCTGTTTTTATTCGGGCATTTTTTCTGCTCTTTTTTTTTTACTCCAAATAAATCAAATAATAATAAGAATTCAATCTTTGGTTATGTATGGTGACCCAGGCTCATCTAGAAATGTGTGATCCAAAAATTCTGCTTCATGTGGTTTATTTTGCCAATAAATATTATTATTTATTTAATTTTTTTTCTTTTAACTTATACTTTTATATTCTTTTCTTCGTTTTTATCTTATGCACTTTGTGCTCTTTTATCTTGCTTTTATATACACTGTTAAGACTTTCCCAGTAAAATAACAGTAAAGAACTGGCAGCAGGGTTGCCTTTATGTTACTGTAAAATTAACATTATTATACTGTCGCTGAAAGTTACAGCTTTGTACTGTCAATGAAAACTACAGTTTGAACTGGTTGTTTTTTTTATTAATTTCACAGTATTTTACAGTTAATTTACTGTTTAAAGATACATTATATAGCTGTTTTTCACCTTTCTTTTACATTATCATACTGATTTGTTTTAATGCACTATTTATTTTTTACATACATTTTAATAAACATTATTTTTTGCCTAGATGAATAGACTTAGCAGGTTACAGACATAGGAATAGTCACACTAAATACAATTAAAGGCACTTTGTTAGGAAAAAGGCTATAATAGACTTGTTGACACTTTTCCCAAAAATGTCTGTCTCTAGCTGGCTACAAGCACAGAATGCAAACCAGAACAACATGTGAGTGAAGAACAATAAAGCTAATTCACTGATTTTACAATCATGTACAATGTACAAGCCTCACATGAGCAGATCAGGTCCCAGAATTAAAAAAATACTGCATGAAACTGTTACTGATGATACTTTAGACAGCTGATCAGCAGTAAAGTGCTGTTTTTTAAGAATGCATTAGTTAAAAAACGGCCTATGAGTGTAATTTAACAGGCTTTCTTTTGTATTAATAGTAAAGCACTGTTTTTAGCAATAACAGGTTAATACTGTTGAAATCCTGCTGTAAATTAACAGCAATTGTTTACAGTGTAGCTGTTTTTATTCGGGCATTTTTCTGCTCTTTTTTTTTTACTCCAAATAAATCATATAATAATAAGAAATTAATCTTTGGTTATGTATGGTGACCCAGGCTGATCTAGAAATGTGTGATCCAAAAAGTCTGCTTTTTGTGTTTTATTTTGCCAATAAATATTATTTATAAATATCTCTAATGTTGGCCTACATGATGCTGCTTCCTGTTACTGTGCTAAAGACTCAGGGAGGCGTGGAATTCTTATTTTCTCTTTTTTTTTTAATTTATGTTGCACATATTTCATATTATATTACATATTCTCATCGTCTGAATGAAGAGGCTGTCATGGAGTGATGGTTTTTCTAAGAGGAACTAAAATGGACAGATAATGTACAGTGGGAAAGTAGCAGAGGAGTGTGAAACCCACAGTCGACATGCTATTTGCTCACCAGATACTGCCTTTTTTGTTTCTGCTCGTTTTAACAGATTTGTTCAAAATGGAGAGGCAAATAGCTTCTCTATGGACATATTCATAAGTGACCTTGTTGCTTTAAGCAGGGAGCACAGAGATGTAGAAAATGTATATTTTATTACACCATAACAACAGAGGGCTGTCAAGTTCCCTTTACAACATTAAAGTCTTTGAGTGCTTTATTATCAGTCATAAGGAGGCTGTTTGTTTTGCACATAAAATCTATTAATTTAGATATATTTTATGCCAGGAATTAATGAAAAACAAAGTGCATTTTTTAATGTTTTTATTTTAAATTCTTGCAGCTCAGGCTCAGTCCAACTTGCTTGGCAAGTGCAGAAGACCAAGAACTGCATTCACAAGTCAGCAACTGCTGGAGCTGGAGCATCAATTCAAGCTGAATAAGTACCTGTCACGACCGAAGCGCTTTGAAGTGGCAACGTCCCTCATGCTGACAGAAACTCAGGTAATATTTCTCATACCGATGACTGGTTTTTACTATATAATTACCTTGTTTGAAGCTTTGAAAAATTTGAAAAAAATTACAGTTTGCTTTGTTACATTTTCTGTAAATAACTGAGAAACTATGAGGAATCTCGTTTATCTTGATCCTGATTCTCACTGTTTTAGAATTTGTCCAGAAGTTGTTTTCAAAATTCTCCAGTTTTTTAAAATTAAAAAAGAAAATTGCATGTGCATATGGCAATTAAGTCATCCCATTGATATTTTATTTTCATTTGATTCAAGGGATTTTAAAACACAAAATACTAGATTAAATCACATTTGAGGAATGTTTTCGGTGTAGGATAATTGCAACACCTCAGAGGTCAATGTCAGGTGCTCTAGTGACCTTTACTCAATCTTTTTTTTTTATTTTGTTAATACAACTCTGACAATCCATTACACAAACATTTGGACTGATAGATATCCCACCCACCCACCCAGAGGCAATACCCAGAGGGCACTCAAAAGAAAAAAACAGGTGTACAAAAATAAATATAGATAAATAAATAGATAAATAAATAAAATAAAAAATAAAAATAAATAAACATAAATAATGATAAATTGTTAGGGGTCTAGGACAGTACACCCTATCATCTAGGGTGTTGACATGCATAAAACAAGCACAGGATGAAATATTCCTGGTCAAATGGACCTTTACGCAATCTTTACGCATATATTACGCACAGGTGTAGCCTCTTTCTTTTTTCTATTTAAAACCACTTAACAACTTTTACTTTACTATACTTTTTAAAAATTATTTTCCTTGAAAAACTTGCATGGGCAAATGGCAATTAAGTCATCCCATTTATATTTTATTTTCATTTGATTCAAGGGATTTTAAAACAAACAATACAAGATTAAATCACTTTTTTAAACAGGAATGTTTTCAGTGTAGGATAATTCCAACACCACAGAGATCAATATCAGGTGCTCTGGTGACCTTTACGCAATCTTTACACATATATTACGCACAGGTATAGCCTCCTTCTTTTTTCTGTTTAAATCACTTTACAACTTTTACTTTACTTTACTTTTTTTTTTGCTCAAAGTCTTTTTATTGGTATTCTGTACAAAATCCAATAAATAATTATATAAACAAATTTCCCCATCCCTATAACAATATTACTGCACCATTAAATAAGCAGTAAACAATTACATTTATACATATAAATGAATTAAATCCGAAAGCAACATAAATTAAACATATACCAAACAAAAAATAAATAAATAAAAAAATAAAAAATAAAAATAATAATAAAAAAAAGGAAAGGACCAAAAAAAAAACAAAAAACAGAAAAATAAGTAAATTAAAAATAATAATATAAAAAAGGGATAAGGAATGTTTTCAGTGTAGGATAATTGCAACACAGCCGAGGTCAATATCAGGTGTACTGGTGACCTTTACGCACTCTTTACGGATATATTACGCACAGGTACAGCCTCCTTCTTTTTCCTGTTTAAACCACTTAACAACTTTTACTTTACTTTACTTTTAAACAATTATTTAAAAAAATAAAATATATTTATAAATGATATTTATTATTTCTCCTCTTAGGTTAAAATCTGGTTCCAGAACAGACGCATGAAGTGGAAGAGGAGTAAGAAGGCCAAAGAGCAGGCCGCCCAGGAGGCCGAGAAGCAGAAAGGCAACAAGGGCAACCAGGAGAAATCTGACGAGCAGTCGGACTATAAGAGCAAGACAGACTCTAAAAACGGCAGAATAAGAGACTTTAGAGACAGTGACGACGACGAGGGCGAAAATTTCCTGTACAACTCGTCAGACTGCTCCTCGGACGACGAGAGGAATCAAACCAGTGACATCAGTCCGCAGCCCTGAAGCTGAAAAGGTGGAGATCTCCATTTATAATGACTGTTTGGGGGGATTTTCTCCATAAAAAAATGTGGTTGCATGTAACCCAATCACCTCCATGGAATTAATGAGCATTTTTTTGTCATGAAAAGAATAAAATTTAGGTCAAGAATTGATGATCTTGGTTGGTAAACAAGCAATAAAGCAGGGAATGTTATTATAGGAGCAGCATATAATAAGAGCAGCATTCAGCACTCTGTAAACTGTGACATGTTGCATGGTTTATATGTGAAAAGCTGTAAACTGGCTCAGGATTTTGCAATATTTATTATTGCTGATGGTTAGTTTGTCAACATTTCAATCATAATTCAAACTACAGTAAAAAATCCGCTGTGTTATTTTGACCATATTTTGTTCTTCGTGGTATTCCCTATACTGTGTCATATCACGCTGAATAAAAAATGTTATGTTTATTTTTCTATACTGTATTTATAAAACATCCCAGTGCATGCTAAATTATTGTTTAGCGTCTCTATTGGTGCAAACAATGTGAAATAAAAATGTTTTTATATAAAAACCTAAAAAAGTTGGCATTTGTAATTTTTTTTTTTAAATTCATTTTTATTTTGAGACAAGTGTTTCCATTTTTTTTCTTTTTTTTATGTAATTTTTTAATAATACAAAATATAGTCCCTTTTTTCCTCGCAGTGTCTCAGCGCGGATGGATCAGATGCGAACAGAGAGGCTCGTGTTTTGCTCCTCGCTCTGACAGCTCGGGTCATGGGAATTACTGTTAATAGAGCTGTCGGATGTGTGCAAACGTGCAGTGAGAGCAAACAGTCAGACGGAGGAAACATTTCACACCACACTAGCAATGGGCTCGCATTAATAAACCCTTTTAAACAGCTTGTTGAGCGACAACCTGGCTGCTCAGGGACTATTTTCAGGGCTGAAATCATTTGAAGCTTATTTAGCCTACAGAAAAATATATTTTTTGTTGTTTTTAATTGATAAATTAAATAATATTATACTAATTTGTTATTAGCTCCATAGCCTATACATGTTGTCAACTTTTATTTTGTTAAGTTTTTGCATTCTTGATGATTTTAAACCAGAAATAATGCAACAATGATGGATTATTAACACATACTGTATGCAAATTGTGTTATGTGCTCAGGAAAAATAAGAGTGCACTTCCTCAAATGCAGACAAAACATCACATCAGTCTACTTTTCCTACTTACACAAAACATGTATTTATTTAGGGTGTCAACTAATATGTTGAATATGATATTCTTTCAGTCTAGACTTTTATTTTAATATCTTTTGATTACAAATGTGACTGGACCAGTTTAATAACTCATCTGCACATGGTTTACACCCTGCGTTGGAACAGAAGTCCACAATATGTTCTTGTTCCCATTATACCCGCCGTCATTAGCGTTAAACTATATAGCAGGTTGACTGATTATGTGCCATTTGTAACAGGATTACTGAGCGATCCGTTGGTTATCTTCAGATGTTTGCTTTAGCTTTAGCAGACTAAAATCAAAGTTCAGCTGAGGGTCAAACCCAAACAGAGTACACCAGGTAAAGCTGGTGGCAACTGGCTGGCTCACGGCTGCAGACAATGGCCAGTGTATGGACTGCACAGTGGGTCTATTGATCCCACTATCTCCACCTTTAACTGACACATTCTTAAGTTTTTCCTCCCAGCGGTCTCCATCATTTCTAAATAAAAACACCGCTGCTACTCAAAGGTGTTTTCGTCATCATCTTAAACGTTACATGTATTAAAACAACTCTCCCAACATGAGGCCACAGTGTGCTGCTTTAGTGAAGGACATTTCCTCTGGTTGACCTTGGTGGCCCATTCCTGACCTCCCGCCGCGCTCCAGCCTCAGATTGATAACGGCCGCGCCGATGGAGCTAATTAATAGGAGCAAGTATCAAATGTAACAGAGCGACTCTGCTATGCTAACCACGCTGGTGTCAGCGAGCGAACGGAAGAGGATAGACTCGAGGCTCCCCGGGTCATTTCATCAGGGTGTGCAAACACAAGAATGAACGACACCAACGTCTATTCTCACTGCTCTTGTTTGTGTCACACTCACTGCAAGCCAAGTGGAAATATCAACAGAAAATGATAACAACATACAAATATCCACTAATCAGCTGTGTTTAAGGCTGAGAAAGACTTTATTATGATGTGCTTTATTTTGTGTAAGAGTGTAAATAGACTCAGTGAAGCCCAGAAGAATGGTTCCAGGTGTACAGTACGAACTCGACAATATTAACTCTTGCTGTACACTGCCTCCAAGAGGGCGGTCGCAGAAAAAGAACAGAAGAAGAAGAGGTAATGAGAGCGGTTGCAAGAGAAAACTGAGCCTTTCTCTCTATAAAGGAATCAAAGCTTTTGGCAAAATGTCTGTGATTTATTGAGGCATTTGTTACTGATGTTTAACAGACTGTTACACTCAAATATACAAGCAAGTGAAATATATAAAATCTCCAAAGGTATTGCTGTCAAATTGTCATGAAGCAAAATACGCACTGTATTAAAATAATAGCGTTAATACTGGTGCGTCCGTGGCATCAGTATCTTCCAGATTTAAAAATCTCCATGGTAACAATTATGTACAAGGACTCCCCAAAGCAAAGGCATTCATTTAATATCAAAAACATATTTATTCTTCTTTGAAGAAAACTGCAGGTTTGGGTTCTTTGTGTTAATTCCTACTTACAGGCGTTCTCCTGTTCCACAGTTCGGTTACGTCGACTGTTTCTGGTGTGTGTGTTCGTGTTTTACAGTTTGATTTTGGCCTCTTTGGCCTCCATGGCTCTGGTGGCAACCTGGGCGCGCTCCAACAGCAGCGCTGCTTGCTCAGCTGGTCCCTGTGACTGGGCATTCTTCAGCAGGAAGTGACTGATGAAGAGCTTCAAGCCCTCCCGCAGCATTCCTAGCTTGGGAATGCCTGAAATCCTGGTGGATGGGAGATAATGAGGGACAGTGAAGTCAGATGTTCACAGAGGAGTTTGTTTTACAACATGTGGGCTAATAGAGGTTAACACTGCTGAACAGGTAAAATAGGCTTTCTAGCCACGCTAGTGGATGGCAATTTTGCTCTCTACGCCATTTAGTTCAGACCAAAAGACATTCATTGTTTCCAGAGGATGACTCTTACTGACTCTGGTCATCCCCTGACTTTTCATCTAGCGCCACCATGAGGTCAGATACTGTCTGATACTTTAGTTTATAACCAAATACCTGCAAAACTAATGACATTCCCACCAGGGGTGCAATGATTTATCAATCTGGATCGATGTATCAATTCAACGATCAAAGATCCAACATCATCGATGCAAAGTGAAGACATCAATAGATATCATCTTTAAGATATGCCTTTATTTTTTAAATCCCCATGGTAACGTCTGTGTCACCATTTCTGTCCAAGCAAAGATTTTGTGATATCAGAAAATATCGTATCGTTGTCTAAAGAACTGTCATCATATGTGACCAGTCTTAGCTGAACTTGTTTAGCTGTGTTTATGCTAATTACCAAATGTTAGCATGCTAAAAAGCTAAACTAAGATGGTAAACATAATACTTGCAAAACATCATCATGTTAGCATGAAGCTCAAATCACTGCTGTGCCTAAGTATGGCAGGGCTGTGGACTTATAGTCTTCTTTTTCAGTGCATGTCATTTTGCATTAATTTACATTAGGGCTGCGATTTTGAAAAAATATCTAATTGGGATTATTTTGACTGACATTGGAATTGCGATGTGATTTGCGATATTAGAGGGAATGATAATGTTTACATCATTATTCTCATTTCCATTGATAATTGTATTAAAATGATTATGGTGTGATTTTTGCAGGCAGGGATCTGTACCAAACAAACATGTTTTCTTAAGTCTGTAGAATATGATTTGTAGGCCAGGACATCTCTGCAGCATGATAATATTTAATTTAAAATGGTATTTTAACACACGTTTCGCCTTTAACAAATATTTGGATATCCTCCTCATCCTGTGATTTGAAAATGTGCATGTTTAATATCTGCAAACCTCTAAGAAGTACATGTATGTATGCACAATAAATCTCACCTTCCAAATATGCTGGCTAGCTCCTCAGGCTCAACGTCTTTTAGCAGCTTGGTGAGCACCTGACGCAAGAAGCGCACCGTGGGCTTATCTAGTTCCCCAAACTCTATTACCTGAACAGAAAAATAACAAAGGTGACCGTGATGAACATGTTAATTTACAACATTAAATATATAAAAACCTGCACACGGCATGTCACTTACTTTGAGTATGGAAAGCGAGAGGCACTTCCCCTGAAGGAAGCGGGTGACCAGCTGAACCAGGTTGTTAAAGGTGCTGCTGGGAAGGTTGGACAGCTCCCTGAACTTGTCCCATAGGCTGAACTGGAAAGTCATCTTGGAGAATACAGGACATCAAATTAAAAGATTGTATAACTGCGCTGAATGATACACTGATGATTCCCAGAAACAGTGGTGGAAACTATAAACAACAGCTTAGGTAATCCTCTCATCCAGATGCAGTTTACATGTGAAAAGCAAACATTCCCACCAGCGCTGGTCGGAGCTCTTTGATGAGGACAATGGTCATCAGTCTCTGATACGGGACCGCGGACTACCTGGCAGCAAAATAGGAAGTGTGGTCTCACCCCCCCATTGTTTGTAGTCACAGTTTGAGTCAAATAATATCAGGAGGTGAGAGGTGTGAGAGGCTCCCACACTGCAGAGGTGAACTACAGGCCACACGACGCAGGTCACACACAGTTTAAGAGACTGGGTGGTCACTCACAGCCAGCAGATAATGCAACCGTTAATGCAACTCTTTATAGTTTCATTTATCATGATGAAACGTACAGCAAACTGGCCTCTCCAACTTTAAAACCACAATCCTTGATTGCAGTACAGTATCATTTCCACCCAATGATCTATTTTATAATAAGGACCACGTGCACCATGACTTTAAATGGTACCTTCATCATTCACTGAATCTGCAACGTTCATATAAGCAATGAGAGATTTACTTCCTTTAATCTGATTATTATAATTACTTGATCTGAGCATTGACATATGTACATTATTAATATTATCAATTAGTCAACTTTAAGTAATTTTTCAAGCAAAAATGCCAAACATTCCCTGGTTCAAGCTGCTAAAAGTGGGAGGACTGGCTGCTCTTTCTGTCTTATGTGATAGTAAACAAAAATATCTCGGACAAACAAGCAATTTAATATCACCACCTTGGGCTTTAGGAAATTTTATTGGGCATTTTTCTTAATTTTTGGACTTTTATAGACTAAACAATTAATTAACTAAGAAGGTAATCAGCATATTAACACATCATTTTGAAAAAATATATTTGCATAGGTGCAGCTTTTATATAGATACAATAATTTGGTACTGATCCTGCAAATTAGTTAGGAAGAAGTAATAAGATACTACTTTTTTAATATACGCCTTTTTTATTATTTAATCCTCTCAAGATAATTTCATGTGTTTACATATCAAACAATTGTCTAGGAGAAAGACTGTTAATTCTATGTACTAATCTGATTGTAGTTGTGGTGGTAGCCCATTAAGCTTTTGTGGAACTATTGATGATGTTGTGGTTGATAAGAGATGGAGATGTAAAATAGGGTCTGTTTATTTGAAAGGTTCTGTGTAAGTGAGAATAGTTTTATTTTTTATTCTCAGTCGTGGTGGTGTGGGTTTTATCAGCTAGAGTACCTGGAAGCGGCGATCGTGGGAGCAGAATTTCTCTCCCAGTACGGCGTAATAGGCATTGAAGGTTTTCTCCTGCAGACAGCAGTCCATCAGAACGTGAACAATCTCCCTCTCCTGCTTGTCCTTCAGGCCCATCCTTCACACCCAGCAAAGAAAAGGCTTTAAAATACAGCTGGGCTACTTTAACATGTCATATATTTCCTTTCTATCTTTAGTTTACCAACTTAACATAGAGACACACTGTAGAGGTGAGTGATAACAAACCTGAGCAGTTTCTCAAATGCATCCAGGAAATCTTCGCTGGTCATTATCACACAGAAGATGTTTCTTCTGACCTCTGTGTTCATCCTCTGTTTCCTCGCCAACTCTAAGACTTTGGCACTGAACTGAAACAAATAAAAATGACAACAGTAAAGTGAAAAACAATACACTCATCAAAGTGCTGACATTACTGAATAATAATTTTCAATGCAAGTGCTGATATGATGTTTACAACGTTTACATCAAAAGATGTCTGGCACGTGCTGGGCTGATTACTGTACACACAGTACTCTACCTGTCCTTCAGCAGTACTCTGTTTTGAGGTCGTGTTCCCTTGTTCGGCGATCATGGGCGCTCCGCTCCACGAGGAGCCGACTATCCACCAGCGGCCCACTTGCTCTGCTGCCAGGAGGTTGTCCAGAGAGACCCTCAGCTTCATGTCACTGCCTGCTGCACGCCGCTGGATCTGAGCGCCACATTTAACCAGAGTTAGCCATAAGTGCACTCAGGAGGCAAACACCAGTTGTACAATATTAAAGAAGGACACCAAATTAGCAATCCTCAAGTAGACAACTGTTAAAACAGCTGAACTGATGGTCATGATGAAAGCATCAGCAACTCTCTGGACTTTGGGTCTGTGAAGGTGGTACTCTGGGGCCACCTGGTGGTACAAGTGGAAGCTACATCTTGAAAGAATACAATAACATGTTCAGAATAATACTAGTGCCTATAAGCTACACAATAAACATCTAAATTTGTGTTCACTAATGTAGGAAAATAAGAATATTTCAAACTTAATATGGTCATGTTGTGAAAATCACCCACCAGAGTCCTCTGCAGCTTCTTCAGTTTCTCCACAGGCTCAGGATCGTAGCCTGGGATCTTCCTCATGTCATTGTTCTTCAAAGCCAGCATGGTTTCCAGCATGAAACGCACCTGAGAACACATGTGCACATAAACTAATGTAAAATTGATACATAATTGGGAAATCTATTACAATTACCAGACATTTTCATGCCTAGTAAATGAGTAGTTCTGTTTGCCCTACCCTGGTCTGATCCTGAAACTTCGACCCAGAGTCGCTGGCCTTGCGTTGGCCTTCAGAGATGAGCTCCTTGAGAGCCAGAGCGTCGTCCTTCCTCAGTGCGAAGCCGACATTCCTCAGCACTAACAAAACCAGTTCAATGTCCTTCTCTGTGAAGGCTCCAACAAAACGTTTCAGGATGTCAAAGATGAGGCCAGAATGCACCACCTGGAAGTTGTAGAGGTGACCGACGATGGAGACCAGGTTGTCGCACTCCTTGCTTTCAGTCGGGTTCTTGTACGTCTTGTCAAACATGCGCACGACCGTCTCCAGAAAATGGGCTCCCACCTGGGAAATGATCGAAAGGGAATATTACAAACTTGTGATTCATGCTATAAATGGATTTATGCATGTTAATATGTATGGACGATGACATAACACCTCGAATTAGAAATAATGATATCTTATTGCATTGTAAAACACACAATACACAAAAGTCAATGGTGAATCTAATGGATGTTCTTTGATCTTGATGTTCTTTGATCCCTCAAACTGTGTCGAAAGCCAACTCTTGGCTGCGGCAAATTTTACTGATGATCCTGTTTTAGGGTCATTTACAGGATGGAAAGTCGATACAACTGAGAGATAACAATCCTTTTACACTATAAGCAAAGGAAGCCAAGGTGTTAGATATCACTTTCCAATTCATTAAAAGAGCATTAGCTTACAGTGGAGATGTGCTAAAGCAGCTAATCCCTTTGAAAAAAAGCCTCTAATGAATAATCCAAGAGTTGATGTCAGTTCTCAGGTCAGTGGTTACTGTTTCTCACACACAGGCTTGTAAAACCAAAAGCTACCCGACTCATGGTGTCACTCTTATCAGTGGATGAGACAGTAAACTGAAGGAAATGCTTACAGAAAGTAAAACCTGTTTGATTAAGATCCATCCAAGAAAGAAATAATGTTTACCTCTAACCCGACGGCGTGATGGAGGACGCTGACAAGCAGTACGTGCTCCATCAGTAGTCTGTCAGGCATCAGGGACGGGGTGACGCAGGCTGCTAGGAGCAACTCGGTTAGGGTGTCATTCATGTCCTTCCTGCTGCAGCTCATGTACAGCTCCTCCAGCTGACCGCTGATGGACGACATGTTGGGCTCACTCAGCCTGAAGAAGAAAGAAGGAACTGGATGAATTATCACTTTTAAAAGAATTCCACTAGTAGTTTGGAGCAAACTCACGACCCAGCTCAGATCCAGCTTCTTTTGTACAAATGCATTCATATTTGAAGGGTACATTCTGCTCTTCTCAAATGTGAGGACCTGCTTCTTTTATCCGTCTTATCTCACTGTAAAATTAATATCTTTGGGTTTTTGGACTGTTCATCAGAGAAAACTTGCAATTTTAAGACATCACCAGTGGTCAATAATAAAAAACAAGATGATGAAAATGATGGACATCCCCATATTCTGCTTGTGTAGTTCCTGATTCTACTAACACGCCTCATTTCTCACTGCAAATCAATTATGGCTGCAACTATCGATTATTTTCATTGTCAATTAATCTGTTGATTATTTTCTTGATTAATTGATCAGTTGTTTGGTCTATAAAATGGTGAAAAATGTTGATCAGTGTTTCCCAAAGCCCAAGATGACGTCCTCAAATGTCTTGTTTGTCCACAACTCAAAGATATTCAGTTTACTGTCATAGAGGAGTAAAGAAACCAGAAAATATTCACATTTAAGAAGCTTGAAGCAGGAATTTTTAATTTTTTTTTCTTTAAAAAATGATTCAAACTGATGAATTGATTATCAAAAATGTTGGTGATTAATTTAATAGTTGACAACTAATCGATTAATTCTTTGCAGCTCTAAAAATCAACTGTGGATATTACAAAGCAGGACCCAGCTAAGCATCTGGTGGCAATGGCAACTTCATCACACTCTTGTCAACTAGTGCTAGGTATCTTTAAGAGGAAGGGAGACTTGCAGGTTTTATATGATCAGAAGGGCCTGACAGACAGGAAACTCTAAAACCTAGAAAAAACAAACTATTATTGGTTCATACAGTATATGTCCCAAAGTGCATGACGCATCAGCAGAAAACTTGTTACACTTTATAGAAAGAAAACGGGTAGGATTTTGATATTGACTCTGACAAACTGCATTTTCTTTGGCATCTACTACAGTGAATAAACTCATGCAATCAAGGTAATGACACAGAAAATGCTTTTTAAAAATTGCATAGATTTGTTGAAGCAAAGCTACGTAACTTTAGCCGAAAAAAGTGACAAATGTGTAATTGTGAATGCTAAAATGTAGTGTAAACGTAGCACAAGTAGTGACATTTATAAGCTGGCAACCTGACTTAGTAACATAATTTACACAGCAGCATCTAATGTTGGCTAACATTAGTTAACATCAGGGTGAAGCAACAAAACCCCTTAAGTTAAATTGAGCAATGGTGTGTTTTATTGCTTATGAATGTACAACTTTTGATTTATAAGAAGGAGAATGTGTTATTTCTGTGCTGTGGTGAGACGGTTACCTGTTCACCAGGCCTTTCACATTCCTCTTCAGCTTTTCAAGCTCAGCTTTGCGTTTATCATCTCCGGCACCTCGCAAGTGAGGTGGCACGTACTTGCCTGCTGCAGAGGTGACCTGGACATTGGAAAGATGCAACTTACAATTAGATCCATTATGCAGCATAGAAGATGTCAATGATATGACGATAGTAAACAAATATTTCTGAACTCACAGTTTCTGATGTCTTTGTGTCAGGAGGAGTGTCTGCTTCTTCCTCTTTTTCCTCTTCATTTTCATCTTCATCGTCTGAGTCAGCTGCATCATTCTCATCCAGCTCATCCTCCATTTCCTCCTCCTCAACCATTTCACCATCATCATCATCATCCTCATCATCATCCTCATCTTCATCGTCAAGTGAACCCATGTCTTCATCACTGCCCTGACTCTCCACCTCATCTCCAGGTTCTTCATTCTCATCAAGCTTTTCAAAGTTATCCTTGGCTATGTCCATGTCCTCATCATCATCATACATCCCCACAGCTGATGAGCCAGAGTCCAGCATACCAAGGATGTAATCAAGTCCATCAGCCACAAAAGACTGAGGGAGAGTTTTCTTGTTTTTCCTCCTGTTTAACCCCAGGCACTTCTCTAGTTTCTTTATTTCTCTGTCCTCTTCTTCATTTGCCTCCAGAAGTGCCTTTTTTCTGGATTCTTGAAGCTTGTTGATTTTCTTGCCTGTCTTGGAGGATGCTGGTGTTTTAGAGCTGTCTGATTTCTCTGCAGGATCACTACTAGACTTTGCTTTTGACACTTCTTTCTTTGCTTTCTTCTTCTTTATCTTCTTGGGCTGTTCATCAGCTGGTATTGCCGGGTTTTCACCATCATCAAGAGGTAAACTGAGGGGCTTTTTACCCTCATAATAACTTTTCATATTGGCTTTTTTAGCTTTTCTCTTCTCTTTCCTGAGCTCCTTTCTGCTTTTCTTTTTCACAAATCTCAAGCCATGGTCATTCTCCCCTTCTTCAGGGCCACTTTTGCTTTTAATAAACTCATCCACTGCCACCAGGTACTTCTGTAACACAACATTTCCCTTCTTCTTTTTGCTGTTCTGCTTCGATTTCTCCTTCATCTCGACAAATTAACTACAACCGGCAAACGTCACCCTGCTTTCAAAATGTAGCTACAGCCGATTAACTTTGCTAACAAGAGGGTTTAAAACAACCTACATACGTAAAGCACAGGGTGAAAACTGTTGTCTATTAAATACCTTCAAAACAGCACATGTATCGCTTCCTTCTTCTACTTCTTCTTTGGTGTTTATTGGCGGTTGGCAAATCATCTTCGAGGTGCGTTACTGCCACCATCTGGACTGGAGTGTGGAACAGGAGCTTGTGCAGAAAGAAAATAAAAAAATAAAATTAAAAAAATTAAAAATTGGACTGTAGTGTGGAACAGGAGATTGTGCAGAAA
>CAKAOH010000524.1:0-31873 GCA_916701665.1 Sebastiscus tertius | reverse complement strand
TGATTTGATATTGATCCTCTAATTCCAGACTTGACAGAGATCAGCAGCATGTTATTGATGTGTGTTGACATGAATAGGTGTATGAATGTTGTGGTGACATTTGGATGTCTGTAGAAGGCTGACATTATGATGATCTACAATAACACAATGACAAATTCACTGTACTCATTTTAGGGAAAAGATCATTGATTAGGACGTAGTAATGTTGAGCTACACATTTAAAACCTGAACATATCTGATTGGATTATAAAGTGATTTTTATCTTCATCATTTATTCTTTATTCAGATTGTATGGCTGCAGGTTGTCAGAGGTCAGCTGTGCTTCTCTGGCCTCAGCTCTGAAGTCCAATCCCTCCCATCTGAGAGAGCTGGAGCTGAGTAATAATGGGCTGCAGGATTCAGGAGTGAAACTCCTGTGTGGTTTTCTGGAGAGTCCACACTGTAGAATGGAAACTCTGAGGTCAGACATCATTCTTTACTTGTGTACTGAGATTAATATGATGTGAAAGTTGTGGTGACACTAAACTGCAGACATAAGGCTGATATTATACTGATCCACACTGAGTATCTTAATGCTAAAGTACATATTTTTCTTCAGTGGTTTAGTCCATTGACTGTGGCAGAGCAATGTTGAGCTACACATTTAAAACCTTAATATATCACAACACTTGACTTTCATCATGTCTCTTTTTTCACAGAAATGATAATAAAAAAAACATCAGAACGACGCCCATAGCAAAGGTCTGCTGTACATAGCAACGGTCTGCTGTACATAACAATGGTCTCCTATAAAGAAATAGCAGACCACAGAATGCCATGGTTAACCAATCAGAATTGAGTATTCAACACAGCAGTGTAATAAATAAATATAAAGAATAAATAAATAATCTCTATTTCAGCTATCAGACAATAATAAATATATTCACTATTTGCTTTTTCTATAATTTTTATGAAGCTATATGATGCTTATACTGACTGAATAGTTTAAACTGAAGATGCTTTGATTTTATGACTCAACTATTCCTAAAATATATATTATAGATGTCTTATCTTATATATCTTTTGTTCACATTTCCCCAAAATCCATCCTGACATATTTGGCATCTTTGGAAACTTTGAGATCTTGAGTTGATTCTCTCTGTGGTTTTTATTTGTGTTTGGCTGCACAACATGAGTTTGTATAGATGGATCCAAGAGGTGAAGTTTCTATGTCTTTATTGAAGTAGCAGCATGTTGTCATTAATATTAATGAGAGCTCTGTTTCACTGTTTGTATTTTACAGTTTTTAACCTGCATCCTTTTGGCTTCAGGTGTTTGGAGTTTACATTTTCTAAACTTCTACGTTCTAAACCTCCTTCAGCTCTGAACAGATTATTAAACATTGAATGATTTCATGCAGGAACATTGTCTTCTAAACTTACATCATTTATTCTGTATCAGATTGTGGAGCTGCAATTTGTCAGAGAACAGCTGTGCTTCTCTGGCATCAGCTCTGAAGTCCAACCCCTCCCATCTGAGAGAGCTGGAGCTGGGGAACAACAAGCTGCAGGATTCAGGAGTGAGGCTTATGTGTGGTTTTCTGGAGAGTCCACAATGTAGACTGGAGACTTTGAGGTCAGTTCACTGACTCTCTGTTACTATTAGAGATCTTATATGTTTAATTAACAATTGAACCTAATTTATGTACAAACATAACTTACATCCATAAAGTTGTTAATGTCCTTTTCTTCATATTTTCATGTTTCTTGAACTAAATTCAGTCTGCAGTCTCAACAGACTTTGTTTCTTAACGAAAGTGTAGAAAATGTCCACTGTTAGTTGTAAAAAGTAAATGAATGTTTATCATTGATGGTAAATGGTCACATCTGGATACAGAAGATCCTCTGAACTAATATTGGTTTTAAATTAATCAAGTTTAATTAACGGGACTGTTTGTAACTTTTTAAGCGTATGAATGTACCGGGTCGGGACACATGCGCACTCGCATATGCGCACTCGCGCGTGGTCGCTGTCTCTCCTCCTCTGCCTGCTTGCCTTCATTGACACAGTGCGCGCGCGTTCTCGCGTACTCACTCCACTTCTAGATGTAAACGCGCGCTCACTCCACACTGCAGAAGAGTTAGTTCAGCTCTGAGAATATCTAGTGAATGTACAGTGGACGTTTGTGCCTGCGCTGAGGCAGGAAAAGCCAACACTAGGATCAGCACTGATTCATGGAGAGACCTTTGTCTGGTCAGCTAACATTACTGCCAAGCAGCTGAAATATAGAGTGATATTGTGGTTTTAGCTGACGTGTGTCGTCTCACTGTTTTGAGCGATGCTCGTTCATGTCTATTTAGAGCGAGCAAGCGCGAGCCCGATGCTGACGTTTATTGACTTCATGGCCACAGGTGTCGCTGTTAACAAGGAATTCTGAAGGTTACAAATAATCCCTTTAATGAAGTAGAAATATTTCTCTGGTTTCTGTTAATTTCAACGTATTCCACAAATAATGTCTGATCAAATAAAGTCTCTTGCATTACTGCCTGCCGCACCTCCAACGGTGCCCTTGGGCCAGCTGCAGGGTCATCAGCCGGGGAACCACCAATCATCGACGTTTTCGCTCCTTTACACTCGGTACATCTCTTGGTGGCGGAGCAGTGGAAGAGACGTCTCCCTCCCACTTCCTGCAACTGGTCTTTGGGTTAACCAGTACCCCAACTCCTATCCTTCCTCCTCAGCCACAGCCAAAAACTGCCCTTCTCTGCCTCCTCTGCCAGTTCTTTTAATGGCCACCGGAGTTTCGTCCCTGTTACTCCCATATCGCAGAGTAGCCGCGAGGTTGATGTGCTGACAAAGCCCCGGCACCCCACCTCCACGGGGTAGATGGGAGTCCTCCAGCCCGCCTCCCTGCACTCAATAGCCAGATCTGAGTAGATTCATCCTCTTCCGTTCGTAGGCAGCCTCAGCTCCTTCCTCCCATGGAACGGTGAGCTCAATGAGGATGACAGACTTGGAAGCCTTAGACCATATGACAATATAGGGGCGTGAGGAGACGTGGATGTTAATTCCCTGGGGAACTGGAGCTGTGCTCCAAGGTCGACTCTCATGCTCCACTCCTTGCCAGGGGAGAGAAGCCTGGCAGGTGTTTTCGGAGCCCCCTCTTGGCCTGACGAACTGGACGATCTGTTTCCCTGCAGGAGGCTGTATGATGTTTGCCTCCTGCCTTCAGGTTTCCAGAATCTCCGCCAGCTTCCTCAGGACCTGGTCATGCCGCCATCTGTAGCGCCCTTGGCTCAGTGCAGACATAATGTGTTGTAGGCTTGCATTGATGGTACTGCACAGGAAGCAGCTCTCCTCGTTGCTGGAGGTTTCGAGTGCAGGGCCGAGTGTCATATGTTACATGGATGAGAAAACTGAGCCTGGATTGTGGAATCTTCCAAAGATCTGCCCAACTGAATGACCTGTTGATGGTGCTCTGACATTGTCCAGACACCCTAGCGACCCTGCGACACAGCCTTGATCTTAAAGCGCTCATGCTCTGTCCTCGTTACCTCCGCTACCACCATCGCTTTCCTCTCCTTCCTGGTGGCCTTGGACCAGAAGCGAGGTGCATCTCCCCCGCCTAGTCCTGCGCGTCCAGTCTGGATACTGCCAACGATCTCTTGGTGTTGCAGCCTGCTGATCACCTGGTCGACTTCTGCCTGGGCTCTCCATTTCCATCCTGTATGGATGGGGGCATTCGCACTTCTCACCAGCGGGTCGGTAGACTGCCTTAGCTCCAGGACCAATCTTGCCTTTTCCTGTTTGTAACCCAGGCTGATGGACTGGAGTGGGAGCTGCAGTGCATTCCTTCCAAAGAGGCCAGTGTCGGAGAGGCATCGAAGCAACCCTAGCCATTTCCGGATGTATGTGTTGGCTGCTTGTTCCATCCTTCTGGCTGCGGATGAGGGAATTTCCGATATTTTCAGTGCCTACATCACCCTTCGGTACAAAGTGAACTGATAACACCACACTTTGTACTTTCCAGGGAGCTGGCTTTGGTCGATTCTGGCCAGGCCATCTGAGAGCTGTTTCATTGCAACTTTTCCCATCTGCCTGTCGGAGAGCTCTGTCGTGTACTGCCTTTCTAGGCTCTGGATGGGCTGGTCGGCCAGGAGCGTGATTTCCTCTCCTCGTGCAACGAAAATGGTGCTGTCACTTCTGACTCCTCTTTGGAAAGAGAGGCTTCGCGACTTTGATGGCTTGATCTTCATTCTTTCCCACATCACAAGTTCATCCAGCCTTTTCAGCAGCCTAGCTGTACATGCTGCTGTCTGCATGATGCTTGTTATGTCATCCATATAGCTTCTCAGTGGAGGGAGCCTCTGTCCTGACTGCAGCTTTAATCCTCTAACCATTTGTCTGGCTCCAATCAGGATCACTTCAAAAGCTGTCACAAACAGGATGGGAGAGATTGAGCACCCAATGGCGATTCCTACCTCAAAGCGTTGACACCTTGTTTTGAAGTCTTGGTGGGCTAAGCACATCTGGAGATCCTTGAAGTATCTTGTCACTAGGCCACTGATGGTGTCAGGAATGTAGAAAAACTCCATGGCAAACTCAATGAGCTGGTGGGGAACAGATCCATAGGTGTTGACGAGATCTAGCCACACGACATGTATGTCGACTTTCTCTCGCTGGGCTCTCTGGATCTATTCCCATATCATTGCGGAGTGCTCCACACATCCCAGAAAGCCTGGCACACCTGCTTTCTGAATGCTGGTGTCGATGTATCCATTGCCAATGAGATAGTTGGTCATCCTCTTGGCTACCACTGAGAAGAAGATCTTTCCCTCTACGTTAAGCAGTGCAATATTCCTGAACTGGCTTAGTTGGCTGGAATTCTGCTCTTTGGGATGAAGACAGCCACTGCTCTTTGCCACTCTGAAGGGATGCACTGGTTCTTCCAGGCTGTTCTCATGAGGTTCCACAGGGTCTTCAGCACGTCGGGGCAGTTCTTATAAAGCTTCCAGGGTATTCCATTTGGGCCTGGCGCTGATGCTGCTCTTGCCTTTCTGATGACATCTCTGACTTCCTGGAGCTTGGGGAGGGAGGTGTCGAATTGGAGGGTTGGTGGAGCAGCAAGGATGTCCCCAAATGCGTTAAGCTTGGTGTTTACTTAGCCACGTAGTGAGTGCTCAAGTATTTTGCTGAGCTCTTTGTCCAGCCTCTGCCACTCCGCAGCCATGTTTGCTTTTGGCCAGTTGAGCTTGTTCCTTCTTCCTGGTTCTTTCCTCTCAACTTGCTGGCACGGCTCCACCGTTGGGGAATTGCTAGGTGTGCTCCTTGCATGCACACGTAGAGGGGGATTACAGTCCACTACTGGGCCTTCTACGACTGCCAACTGCCCGCCTTCAGCAACGCTGGGTCCTTCTGCTCTGTGGTTTTCAACCTGGCTTATGGTCCCTCTTGTCTGACCTGACTGAACAGTGCAAGGTTGCTGCTGGCTGTTCCCAAAACACTTCACTCTTCCCTCGTGAATTTGTAACCCCCTGTATGTGGTCACTTTCTCCCAACCACACCTGCATTACCGGAGGATCTTTATCTCGTTGTACATGTTCGTTCCAGTCGTTTCCGTGTTGTCTGTCCGGTTAGGCCCTTCTTTCATCCCGCCTCTTGGAAGGCCTTCGGGTTGTCCTTTCTTACTTATCTTCGTAGTCAGATTGTGGCTGTCTCCTGGTCAAGAGACTAGTGGGATGGGTGACTAGCCGCCCACTACCGGTGCAGTCTTTCCCGCTGTCATCCAGAGATCAGCAGCATGTTATTGATGTGTGTTGACATGAATAGGTGCATGAATATTGTGGTGACATTTGGATGATGTCTGTAGAAGGTTGACATTATGATGATCCACAATAACACAATGACAAAGTCACTCTCCTCATTTTAAGGAAAAGATCATTGATTAGGACGCAGTAATGTTGAGCTACACATTTAATACCTGAACACATCTGATTGGATTATAAAGTGATTTTTATCTTCATCATTTATTATTTATTCAGATTGAGGCGCTGCAGGTTATCACAGATCAGCTGTGCTTCTCTGGCCTCAGCTCTGAAGTCCAACCCCTCCTATTTGAGAGAGCTGGAGCTTGGCTACAACAACCTGCAGGATTCAGGAGTGAAGCTGCTGTCTGATCTTGTGAAGAGTCCAAACTGTAGACTGGAGACTCTGAGGTTAGTAGAGGGTCGGAGTCGGTCCATGCTGGTTTCAGCAGCATTGTTGTGATGTGTTTCCTCAGTTAAGCTGTGAGAGGAGAACGGTGACACACAGAGAGAGAAATCAGTCAGCCAATCAGATCAGCCAGAAGCTTGTTGTGATCATGTGTTAAAGTTGATGTGAAGAAGATGTTGTTGTTATGTTCATGTCTCCAAGAAATAAAGCTGGATTACAGCTGACGGCATCACAACATGTATAGAGACAGTGGTCCTCATCCATCAAACTGTTGTACCATCAAATCTGATCAGAAAGTCTTTGTTTTCTAATTGATCAGTTCATCTCTGTCACAGCTCTGAGATCAGTCTGACTGAAGCCCCAAATCACTGGCTCTTATTTCATAGAACCACGGTTACATTTAGTAACCATGATGTGGTCTTTATACAGACCAGAACCTCTGCTGAAGTCCAGAGTCCAGTAATCATTTGTAATTCAAATTTCACTGAGACACTGTTTTTTAACATCTTTGAACCCTAACAACAGTAAATCCATCATTAAAGTGAGCAGTGAATATCTCTCTGATTCTGTAATAATGATGCGTTCAGGACTCTCAGCAGTTTATTTCCACTGTGTACTTCAGTGAAGTCTACAGACTGCAGGTCTGTGAGTGCTGAACTCAGTGTGTTCACTCCAATACGTTAACATGAGAGCTGAAAGGAAGCTGCACAGACTGCAGTCCCTGCTGCTCGTTATACTGGATGTTTTATTTCTATTTTACCTTTATTTAACCAAATAAGTCAACTGAGAACCAATTCTCATTTACAATGACGACCTGGTCAAGAGACAGCGATAGAAGGCAAGGCGATACAAGATATTAGATCATAGAACATAAATACGATAAGTGCAAGCACAAATTAAAACATCACATAATATACAGTATATAAAACAATATATATATATGTATATATATATATATATGTGGTGTGTTCCAGAGAGACAAATTCAGAATCAGGTGCAGTGGTCAAAAACTATCTCTTGTAATGAGTTCTTAAAGGAGGCTAACGGGATGAGGATGTGGAGTTTTAGTGTCTTTTGTAACTCGTTCCAGTCACTAGGAGCAGCACACTGGAATGGGTGACGACCAGAGGAGGTGCAGACTTTAGGAACGACCAGACTAATGAATTTGCTAGAACATAAATTTCGGTTACTGTTGGAGATATAGAGTAGTGAGCGAGATATGGAGGTTGGTTCAGCCAATGATAGTTTTATAAATTAACTGTGTGCTGCATCACTGACTGACAGCTGATGAAGGAGTCTCTGTAAACACTGATTCATGACTTCTGTTCTCTTCTTCTCTCATCAGATTGAAGTGATCTCTGTCAGAGTGAGTGATCAGAAAAGTAGATGTGTTGAGAGGATCATCCGTGTCCTGATGATCCACAGAGGTTCACCACCTGGACCTGCATCTTATTTTGTCTTTTTTTTTGTATTCATTCATATATTCTGAATCCCAAAGTGCCTCTGCAGAATAGTTCAGTTTATGACAACACAACTGTAGATTAACACATTTAAAAAGCTCTGCTTTGTGTTGCAGCTCCACTCTGTGGAACGATGGAGTTTTGCTGTTTATTTCAACATATTTCTAAATAACAGTGGAAGTTAATAAAGTTACCCTATTAAAACCAAGTCCTCAGGAAGAGCGCATAATGGCCAAACGGCGGTACTACAACTTCAGTGTCCATCACGTGATGCCATTGGGCCCAAAAAGATTTTTTCCCATAGACTTACATTGGGAAAGAGACGTCTGTTACTCAGAGGATAATTTTTTTTAGGTGAATCAATTATGAACGCTCTAATAGTCCTTATTTAAATCATTAGGACTTAAACGTTGTAAAATGCAGCTGATTCCAGAGTTATTTCCCAAATATGATAAATGATAAATATTTGCTTGTAACAAACAGAAAGAATTAGATAAAATCTGAATTCAGTCGAGGCTACACTTCAGTTTCTCAACTGACTACAAACAGATTATATCTGGATTTTTGTGTAAAGTCAGCACCTTCATATTTTATATAATATTTGATGTAAAATAAACAATCAGAACTGATTAACATGCATACTCTAGATTTTATATTCACTAATCATGTACGTACAGGAAAATTCCAGTTTTCTGTGTGACTCTGCCAGTTTTCACGTTACATGACGTTGCCTGTGGAGCTTCTTCCCCTCAGAAATCCGTGTTGAAGCGGTCGTTCTCACCACCGTTCATGTTCTGTTGTTCCTGCCGGAGCCGCTTTCTGCCAGCAGATGTCACCGTTCCCTCTGTTTTACCCCAAAGGAAGTTTATCTGAATGGATGCAGTGAACACTGAACTGATGATGTGAATGCTTTCTTTCTGACTGACTTGGTTTTGTAACGGTTAAGTGTCATCATAATGTCGTTAAACTTGATTTAAAATGATGGAAACTGGATTTGTAATTAAACTCAGCACACAAATTGCACAAACGTCCACTCGGACTCAAGTATGAACTGATTAGAGTTTGGTGGTCAAAGATCACTGTGACCTCACAAAACACGTTTTTGGCCATAACTCAAGAATTCATATGCTAATTATGACAATTTCACACAAATTATTATTATGATAAAATGATGAAGTTAATTGCAACTTAACTGGTTGGGGGAGGCAGACAACTGTGAGGCAGTAATTCTTGTTTCTTTCTTTTCGAAGAGAAAACAAATTTATTTATTTCATTGATGTTTAAGTATTTTGAGTTAACTAATTTTAAAATAAGTTAGCTAACTTTGCAATATTAACAAAGAAACGCAGCTAACGTTAGTGTTAACGTTTTTAAAACTTCAACATGTTTCTGTGGTTTTCTGTCTACATTTTAAGATGAACTAATATCTGTTACTGCACTGGACAGTGAACTCATTATTGTAGTAAAGATGAGACTGCAGCTATTTTGCCATATTAATATTCAACAACTGTCTTTGACAGAACCTCACACAATATATAAAAGTTGACAGTGTTCCTCAGCAGGGAGAGAAAACTGCATGTTCACGTTATAATAAGTGCAGGAGTATATTCTAGTATACGTTACAGTCCCAGTAGCTACAGTTTGTGCCTCTCATGTCTTACCTTTAAACTCAGGTCACAGAGATAAGCAAACTATTTTCTGACTATCTTTGAAAAATCCATAAAGTCCTTCATCAGCAACACTTAGAGCTGTTTTGAAGACTCCACAAAGACTCTTGAGGAACGGCTGATTGGTGAAATTGAAATGATATAAAAATACAGAGCGTCTGATGTTATTAGGCTATTTACTTATAGCCTAATAACATTGGACGTTCTGTCTCCACACCGTTAAATATGCACTTCTGTTCTTCCATATACACAAACCACGTACCGATCAGCTGTGCGGTCAAGACTAGAGATGTAACCACTTAAAAAATAAAGAGTACTACATACTCTCTTCCAACATTTGTATTTTTTTTAAACAGAAAGCACAAGTTTTATACTGCGATATTTACTGTAAATGGCAATACAATACAGAGAACAATAGCCTCAGTAAACTTTCAGGTGATCTCCCTCCAGCCAGCTTTCACCTTATTTAGGTGTTTGTAGTGAAATGAGGAGGTATCCTGTCAGACAACATCATTTATATATATTTATATCATTTCAATTTCACCAATCAGCTGTTCTTCATCTTTTGGAATCAGGAATAAATAGAAACAGGGCGTCTGACAAAACGCGAACGCTGCACAGCACTTCATCTCTCGCGGCCAGTTATTACATTCTAATAGAAAACAATGCAATCAAACAGATTTTGTCACTGACGCTGGCTCGCGTTAAGTGGTGGACACACTGCCCGCATGAGGCTCGCGTGAGTCTCGCGTGGCGTGTTGTTTTTTATTTCGGCGTCCATGTTAACAGGTTAGAGTGGACACACTGCCCGCATGAGACGCGCGTCTATCTTATAGAATAGAAGGGTCGCCTATTTTACATGCGAGCCGCTCGCGTCTCAGCTACGTGTTCCAGCAGCAACAGACAGTGAAGGTGATCTATTGACAGTATATGGACATCATATCAGCTACATAATACAGTTTACATGTCTAGACATCTGTAGAATATGTCACAGACAGTAGTAGTGATCTAGTGACTGTATATTAACATCATACCAGCAAGACTTTACTGCAGTTTACATGTCTGGACATGTGTAGAATATGTCACAGACAGTGAAGGTGATCTATTGACTGTATATGAACATCATACCAGCTACATTACTACAGTTTCCATGTCTAGACATCTGTAGAATGTCACAGACAGTGAAAGTGATCTATTGACTGTATATTAACTTCATACCTGCAAGACTTTACTACAGTTTCGAGGTTTATCTGTAGAATATGTTACGGAGATGAAAAAAAAAGTAAAGGTAAGGAAACTTGTTTTTAAATCAACACTTCCTGCTTTTATTTCAAAATAAAAGCCCTCAGGCGTTTTTTCTATAGACAGAATCCCTTCATTTGTTAACACAAGGCTTTTATTCTGAAATATATGCCGGACAGTGATGTGGAACAAGCTGTGACTTGGAAAGCATCATCAATGAATACAGTACGGAGTTTTAATTGTAGATTATTACTATTATTTATTAATTACCACACGTTTCTGAACCTTTCTCTGTCTAAAATAAATATAAATGATATTTATCATGAAGTTAAATGGCCATCGAAAGGCAAACTCTATGTAGAAAAAAAGGGCTGTCAGCAGCAGCAGAAAGACAGCTGACAGGTAGCCGACACGCTCCCGACAGGCAGCTAACTCGCGTCTAGTGTGAACACCCTAGGTGTGCATCACGCAGCCACGACGCAACGCTGCCGTCACGTGAGCCTCATGCGGGCAGTGTGCCACAACCGAGCTCAAAGTGAAACTAAACTGGACCTCTCGTGGTTCAGGTACTGTATATCCTGTTATCTGACTTCAAAATAAAAGCACTGTCCTGATGAACGTGACAGGCCATTTCATGCATAGACATACATCCAGTACAGATGTATGCGGATGTATGTTTATGATTTCATCAGCAGCAGAGAGGAAAGAAATTAACCTGTAGTCACTTTGTTTGAACGCTTCTTCGTCGACATTATTTTGGGTGATGGTGAAGTTAGTTTGTTGTCAAGTTTGTTCACAGAGAAAGAGGAAGTCTCTGGACAACAAGGAAATGCAGCTTCATCAGCGATGTATCCCTTAAAGTTAATCCCACAACAAAAGTTATCTCAAGACGCTTTATATATAGAGCAGGTCTTAGACCGTACACCATAGTTTAGAGACCGAACAAGATCCACCAATCGCGCTGTGGCCAGGAAAAACTCCCCGATTACTGGGAAGAAACCTGGAGCAGAACTGGGCTCAGGGCGGGCGGCCATCTGCCGAGACTGGCTGGGGGGATAGATAGAGAGAGAGAGGGGGGGGGGGAGCAGCCACAATAATAGCCTAGCAGCTATTATACATGTAAGGCAGTGCATTGTAACAATCTCCATCAGAGGATATGAGATGATTCATAACAGCTGATTGGAGAACAGAGAGATCAATGACTGAACCAACTTAAAGCTAAATCTTAATGAGAAACTCTTCATACAGTGATGATGACTAAGACAAATATGACACTTTACAGATTTTACAATGGAAGATCTTGAATGGAGTCACATCAACCAGACGGTGACTGTTTAGATGTTTGGTCTCAGCACAACTTCTGAGGTCATGTTGACGGTCATCTTCCCAAAACCGTCACAATTTATGTTGTTTGACATCAAACCTCTGGGACGGTGGAAGCATTCCTTACTCTGATGTTAGTAATTTCTGCTGGAATCATTTCAATTCAAACCCAATGTAACATGAACATCATTTAAAAAATAATAATTTTATATATTTTCTGACACTTCAAACAGATGTTGGAGGGAGAGAGTCTTGAGTCTGTTGTGTTATGACTACTTTATGCTCTGAGGACTCATTCAAAGGGGGTCCTCCAGACAGTCCTGATGGTTTGTTTCTCGGAGGAATTCTATACGACTGCACGGATGTTTCCTTTCTTATCAGTAGATTTAGTAAAAGAAAGTCTGAAGGCAAAGCAGAGTCCAGCACAGGAAGCTGCTGCTGTCAGTACCAGTCCAACATAGAGGCCGATCCTTCCCCAACTCTCTGGTTGTGGACTCACTGTTGGTCTCTGAGGTCTTATGGAAGTTTTTATTGGACTTTATTAGTTGTAATCCATAGAAGATATTCCACAAATGTGTACCATGATTTCCAAATATTTCACTATCCACAAACATGTATTTTTGTATTTGTGTTGTGTAAAGCCACATCCACAAAAATAAAGGGTGATTTGCAAATACACATAACTTACTCTGTGAATATGTATTTTAAGGTTTACATGTAAAGTGATATACACGCATTTGTGCATCTATTTCTACATGTGGAAGGATATTTGCGCATTTGCAGATCGCTTCCTGTGGATTTATGGGCAACATGACATTTGTATCTTCCCTCCTGTTTGTTTACGGAATTTTGTCCAATTCTTATCGCAGCAGATCTGTAGATAATAGTTGTAATCCACAGAAGACAATGCACAAATATATACCATGATCTACAAATATTTCACTACCCACAAACGTATTTTTGTATTTGTGTTGTGTCAAGTCACATCCACAAATATACAGGGCAATTTGCAAATACACATAACTTACTCTGTAAATACGTATTTTAATTCCACATAAAAATGTTATAGGTTTACATGTTAAGTGATATATACGCATTTATGCATCCATTTCTACACGTGGAATGATATATGCGCATTTGCAGATCGCT
The DNA here is from genome assembly GCA_916701665.1 of Sebastiscus tertius. Classification (NCBI taxonomy): domain Eukaryota; kingdom Metazoa; phylum Chordata; class Actinopteri; order Perciformes; family Sebastidae; genus Sebastiscus; species Sebastiscus tertius. Next base: position 18,840 of record CAKAOH010000524.1, on the reverse strand, counting down.
TCCTGTGCATTTATGGGCCACGTGACATTTGCAACTTCCCACCTGTTTGTTTTCGGAATTTTGTCCAATTGGTACCACAGCAGATCTGTAGAAACAATATGTAAGTAAGAGGTGCATTTACTAGCTCCACCAGACGGTGGCGACATTCCCTCATATGAGCTGACAGAACCACAGTCTTAAGCCATGGAAGAAGAGTCTAAGGAGACAACTAACAGCCTGGCTTCTGGAGGTGAAAGACGACGTGGAATATCTTTATTTAACGCGAGCCAGCGTCAGTGACAAAATCAGTTTGATTGCATTGTTTTCTATTAGAATGAACTAACTGGCCACGAGAGACAAAGCGCTGCGCAGCGTGCATGTTTTGTTAGATGCCCTGTTTCTATTTATTTCTTTTGTCACAACAAAATGATCAGTCACAACAAGGATATTTGGAATCCCTGGGAATCAGGTTCAAGAGATAGAAAAATCAATGCACACCACATCGAGTGGACCTTTACTGGTTATCTGGTTTAAAGGTGCAGCTCTCTGAGGTGGTGTCTTTCGTGCAATGCAGCTGCCACAGTTTTTGATGAACTGTGCCACCTCTGTTCCCATTTTAGGTCACAAGTTCAACTGTTTTTTCCACTCCCAGATGCCCAGACTCATTGTGAAGAAATCTGAGTACAAGTGAGACATACTTGCAGGGAAGGACGAGTTGGTGTACCACTGTACCAGGTGATCTTTCTGTAACTGAGTGGAAAGAGTGCCCTTCATTAACTGCTTGCTTGACTGGAGCAATTACTGGGTCAGCATCTTGAGCTTTGACTAGGTCCTTCTGGCTTATCTGGGTGAGACTACTAACATCCAAACGTGTTGGGAACACATCACATTCAGAGATGACCTCAGGAGAAACACTCTTAGGACTCTGCACAGCTGGGGGCTGTGCAACTCGCTTTCCACATCTGACTTGTTTACACAGAGCTTTAACACTGTCAGGCGGAAGGTTTTGCCACTCATCATTGTTTGGAAGGGGTCGCGTGACAAGGAGTCGGCATCGATGTTGCTACTTCCTGGTCGGTACTGAAGAGTGAAGTTGTACGTTGAGAGGGCATCAAGCCAACAGTGACCGATTGCGTTTAACTTGGCGGTTGTGAGGATATTCGTTAGGGGGTTGTTATCGGTCCTCCGTACAAGTAATCATGAAATTTGTCGACCACCGCCCACTTACAGGCCAGGAATTCGAGCTGATGCACTAGATAGTTCCTCTCAGAGAAACTGAGCTTCCGGCTTGCAAAGGCAACTGGTCTCAACCCTTCTGGGTGCTCTAGATTGAGAACTGCCCCTAAGCCCTCAAGGCTGGCATCTATGTGTAACACAAAGGGCTTTGTCATGCCACCTGTCCCCGAAGGGTTCCTTTACATTGTAGTAGGGCTTGTCTGGTACCTTGGCTGCTTTTCTCTTCTTCTGGGTTGGGGGGTAACCCTTGCAGAGTTCTGTAAGCAGTCTGACTATGATGGAGTAATTCTTTATGATGTGATGGTAGTACCCACAGAATCCTAAGAAGGACTGCAAGAATGGAAGATCAGTGGGCTGCTTCCATTGGGATACTGCTTCCACTTTGGCAGGGTCTGTTGCGATTCCATTCTCTGACACGATGTGTCCCACATAGGTCACTTGTGGACGACAGAACTGTCATTTATCTAGAGACAACTTCAAACCAGCCTCTTCCAGTCGGTCAATCACCTTGAGGTCAATTTGCTCGTGCTCTTCCAGGGTTTTCCCGAATACAATCAGGTCATCTAAGTAGACTATGACCTCAAGCAGGTACATGTCTCCTACCGCCTTCTCCATAAGTCTTCGAAAAGTTGCGGGAGCCCCCCTGAGGCATCCTCTCAAACTGATAAAATCCCAATGGACATATGAAGGTGGTTTTCTCTTTATCCTGTTCTGACATTGGGATCTGGTAGTAACCACTGCGCAAGTCCAACACTGAAAACCACTTGCTTCCAGACAAACTGTCTAATGTGTACAGTGGTCGGGGACTGTTCTTTGGTTCAGCGTCCGATAGAGTACGATTGGCGAAGCATAGGGATTCTTGATTCCTATATGATCCCTGCTGCCAGAAGACCTTGAAGGTGGCGTCGGAGGTCATCCAGGTCAGCAGGAGCTGCGCGGCGAGACCATTCTCTGAATGGGGTGTCGTTGTTTAGTCGGATATGATGTTCTTCCCCCTTGGCTAATTGGACCATTAGCCAGTTGACCATTCCTCAGTGGAGAACGCATTGGACCTTTCGGAAAGCTTCTGTCTTAATCGTTGTTTCCACTCATTTGGAATCGGCGATCTCCAAAGTTAAACAGTGACTCATCAATCTTTGGGGTCTCTGACTTGGAACTGGGAGCTTGAGTCACAATATCCGCCACATGAAGGTGTGCAATCACTGTGCCTTTGGAAATGGAGGTTGGCTTTAGTGACTCATTACGCAGCAGTACTAGGAACTTGTTCTTGTCCATCATTTTTAGGTATAAGACAGTTGGCTGCACTAGCACACTAGGAGGAAGAACAAGAGAAGGAGCATGCTCGGTAATTGGGACGCTATTTTCCACAGGTTGTCTCTCTTTCACTTTACAGGAAGCGATATACTGACTTCCAGCAGGAATGATGACGGGGTCAGGGCCGGACCACTTCACTTCAGCTACAGGGCTCTCATCAGGATCAACTTTGGAAAGCTTTATGGCAGGTAAGGGCTGGGCTTTCTGCTCTGGTACACACACTCTCGCTGCCCGGATGTTATCTGCCTTCTACATTTCCTCGTTAGGGATGAACGGTCTGACCTTGTGGACATTGGTGCCAACCAGGACCGGAATGCTGTCAGAACAACAGAGATCTGGGCACACCAAGGCAAAAACAGGGACTGACTCGGCTTTGACAGGTGTCTTCTCTGGAAGCTCCAACTCAACTTGGATGAGTTGAGTTGGAGCTCAACTCCAACTCAACTCATCCAAAGAGCAGTTATCCCTAGCCTCTGTAGGGATAACTGCTCTCTGATTCACTAAGACCCCAAATGTCTAGACCACTGACTGGCTGTAGGGGTACGTGGGACAAGTGCTTGGCATACCAGCTGTCGAAGATTGTTGTCACTTGTGATCCGCTATCAAGGATAGCGATGCAGGTTTTGCAGTCAACTTTTACACAGGCAGTGGAGAGTGGCCCTATTAATCCTTCTGGCAAATGGCTTGATGTTATGGGTGTTGCCTGACTTGGTTTTGGCTGTCGTTGAGCACGGATCAGTTTCTGTATCACTTTTTGATAGTTTTCTGGGGCACCACACTTAGTGGCAAAATGCCCATCCTCACTACAAGGATAGCAGAAAAAGTTGCTTGAGTGTCTTTGGGACGAAGCTCTCTGCTGTTTGACTGACATAACTGAGACCTGTTTCCTCAGCTTTCTTACCTCTTTCTTTAATGCGTTGAGGTCTTTATGTTCCTTGGAGGCTTTTGCCACAGTAGCGACTGCAATAGCCTATCAGTTCAGTTTATGTGCTACAGTGATGTGTTCTGTGATGTAGGCTATACTGATGTGACAATATATTTTAAAGTTTTAATGAATTTCTCTTTATTAAGTCACTCTGAATTATCTCTCAATTTGTAGTCTGTAGTCTCCCTAATTGGGAGCAAAATATAAAGTAATATTGTTTTATTTTTTTTAAGTAGCACCTCTAGGTTAACTAATCTGTAAGAAGCATCTCTTTAATGAAGAAATTCCAGAACTTGTGTTAAGAAGGAAGAAGAGTCAATAACAGTACTGTGCTATGTTCCCCTAGGCAGGCATAGAGGAACTTGGACTGGGATGCAAGAGCAGTGCAGATAAATGAACACACACAGGACGGCACAGCACAGAGAGAGAGAGCGAGAGAGAGAGAGAGAGAGAGGGAGAGGGAGAGAGAGAGAGAGCGAGAGAGAGAGAGAGGACATACAGTCAGGCTACAGCGTCCCAGAGACTAACCACAGACTCCCTGTAATGCAGCAGAACTGATGATCCAACACACTAGAGGTAAGAATCAGATAAAAATGCAATGGCTCTTTCTATTCTCTGCAGTTGCAGTCGTGGGGCACAGTGTGTGTGTGTGTGTGTGTGTGTGTGTGTGTGTGTGTGTGTGTGGCGTAAGAGAGCAGTACAGAGAGTATACTAGATCTACCTCAGACTGAAGGACAATGCCTAGGCTTTTGCTGTCCTGTCCTTGTGTGCATGTATGTGTGTTTGTACCTGTGTGTTGGATACATTATATTAACATGACTTGTTACAGTATTCCTGCTATCAGATAGAGAACAATGTCTGTGTGTGTGCGTGAGTGTGACCATAACAGCTTCAACGAGCTGTGTCATCGCATCTTGACAGTGTAGTCTAACGCCGCAGTCCACCCCCCCCCTCCCCTCAACCCAACCCACACACTTTATGGTCCCCTCTCTTTCCCTCTCCCTAACCCACTAGTTTCTCTCACTAGGATTCTGCAAGCTGGGCTAATGGGCTGTACAAACGTTATGGTGGGGCGGGGGTTGGGTGAATCTTGCGTTTCATACTATTTTGTTTTGACTCTTCTGTTGACTTTGTTTTTTTTTAAATTATAAATATTGTTTTTACTGTTACACAAACGTTCAGATATCAACAGCAGGGAACAGCAGCTGTGAAGGGTCTAGCATCACAAAGACAAACACTATGGTGTTAATCCGTGCAGTGAAACCAGAACTCCTGGGTTCTTTTCAAAAGTAAAAATACCTCATTCAAAGTGTGATTGACATTGAATGTAATAACGCAAATTACTAAAAATCCAGCCTTAGAACATACCCTTGCTCAAGCATATGTGATGTGGTTAACGCCATGTCTAGGATGGTAAAATTAAAAGCACATCTCTTAATGTCACAGCACAGGTAGTAAAATATTTTGTTGTTAGGTGTAAGGGAATTAATTACAGCTAAGCCTTATGGCTGTACCAGCTAACTCCTGTTATTCTCTCTTCCTTTTTAGAAACATACATCTAGAATACACTAACTCTCATGAACACAAGGTAATTTGTATAAAGAAATATTCCCAGTAAGTTTTACCACTATTTTACCTACATCAACCTTAATCTGTAATTCTCTCTATCTTTGGATAGTGCCTTACGCAGGATTTTAGAAATACAGAGGACCAAAAACAGAGATAAAATTTTGATTTCCCTGATTTAAATATGAGCATTTTAAGATGTTTGGAGAGCAAAAATGGGATAACAATAGCTTTAAAACTATGTCAGTGGGTTGTAGCATATGACTGATCTGTCAAGTAATAGAATCAAGTTAAATGTTGCAATGAATAATCCACACTACAATCTGGTTCAAGTTCAAGTAAATGGAAATTCACACGAGACACCAGTGAAATCTAATCTTGACCAAATATGGGAACAATAGCTTGATTTAGTTGGTTATTGATTTTGTGTTGATTTCTCTCTCCATCCTCTACTCTTTTTTCTCTTTCACCCTCTTTACTCCCTTCCTCAGTGAGTTCTCACTTGTTTCTCTTGTCAACATGTATGCAAAACAATTTAGTAAAATATATACACCTTCTTTATTTCATCTTTGTGTTTGAATTTGCAGTTTCATGTTGGACTTGAATTATAGAAATGTGTCTAAAACAGTACATAAACACAAGCAAAATGTTTTACAATAATATTTATACAATAATACTAATTACCAAACATACGAATGACATGATAAATCTGTGTGCTTATGGCAGGCGGGTGGAGAGGCAGATTGGTCCAAAAAAAAACCACACGATTTTTAACCAGTCCGTTGTTAGAGTTGTTAGTGTTTTGTTTAGTAGACAATTGTGAAGTATTTTCTATACTTATGTTACATTGTTTACATATGTATTTTACTTAGTTTACATACTTATCTTAAGCCCAACCATGATGTTTTAATTAAACCTAAGTGAGTGGTTTTGCTGCCTCAAACCAATTGTGGATGTTACCGTAATTTGGCTGCACAGTGTACAAATGACACACGAAAAGCCTAAAATGCTCATGATACGTGGAATGTCCTTGTAGTATTGTGCTATTTATAAGTCTTACTGTGAGACCGGGTTGCAATGTTGGCTACAAAATTGTTCTTGCCTGGAATGTGCTTGACCTCAAGATTATAGATCTGAACATTCAAGCATTGGCATGCCATTAACCTATTAATGTGAATAATCTGTGTCAAAATGTGGGTCAAAATGTGTCCAATGCCTCTTTCCATTTTTATGCTGATGACACTATTGTATACTACTGGATGGCATCTCTTATACAGGCTGTTGAATATCTGCAAAATGATTTTGTTGTTGTGCAGAGCACACTGCATGAGCTGAAACTTGTTTTAAATGCAGATAAGATACAGATACTGTTCTTTTCCAACGCAAAGTGTAGGTCACAAAATGTTCCTGTGGTGCTTACTGTGGATGGAAAGGAGATTGAGGCTGTCAAGGCCTACAAATACCTTGGCATCTTGATTGATGACTCCCTTACTTTTAAACCACATGTGCTATACCTTGTAAAAGGCTAAAACTGGGTTTTTATTTTCGAAACAAGTTGTGTTTTTCTTTTAATGTAAAAATGCGTCCTGTTTCTACAACATTTTTATCGGTTTTAGATTATAGAGATGTTTTGTACATGCACGCCTCTGCTCAATGCCTTCATATGGTTGACGTAGCTTACCATGCATCCTTGAGGTTCATTACAAATTGTAAAGCTCTGACTCACCACTGTGAGTTGTACTCTCGGGTGGGATGGCCTGCACTGGCAACCCGTAGGCTCTCCCATTGGTACATCCTTATATATAAGGTGATTCTGGGTCTGCTCCCACAATACTGTGTTTTTATTACACAGAGAAATTGTTGACACTATTCACATTTAGAAGCAGACTCTATGGCATGCCAATGGTTTTAGCTCCCTTGTTGTACAGTTGACACCCAGAAAAGTTATTTTTTTTCTCCCCATTTGTCTTTAGATAGTTCTCTTTTAATGCCAATTTTAGTGCTTTTAGTGTTTGTGAATTGTATTTTATCTCTATTTGTGTCTGTGTCTGCAACTTTGTGTTCTTGCTGCTGACCGTCTTGGCCAGGTCTCCCTTGGAAAAGAGATTGTTAATCTCAATGGGATTAACCTAGTTATGAATATGCTTGTTGATGTTTTACTTGTTTAGCTGCTTTGAATAGTGTGCCACTGGTCTTTCATAACTATCTTCACCAACCTAAAGCAGAGTAGCTCAGATCCCTGCATCACACATATCCACAACAAAGTCTGAAGCCTTCGGTTGAGGTGCTGAACAAAATAGTCTTCACCAACTAAGCGTCCTGGCACTCTTCAGACCCTACACTCTTCACCTCTATCCACAACAGATCCGTAAAACACACAAATACTTTAGCTGAGTTCTGGAATGGGGAATAGGAAATACAAACAATAGCTTGCTTTAGGGAGCACAGCCCCAACAGCCCCACCAATACATTCTCATCATAACTCGTCACATACTCACGCTTTGTCAGGTACCTTTGGCATCACTTTATGGTCGCAATAAAAGCCCTCGACTGGACTCTATGGGTAATACTCTCCTCCAATCACATACGCGTTTGGCCGCATAAACATAGCCAATCAGGACGTGCTTACCGAATATGTGTGTTGCCACAGTATATAAGGCGGTGTCCAGCGCTGCCTGGTATCCCATGTCTTCTTCAGTGAGCGGCAGGGCCCCCTTGGTAAGGGCTCCGCCTGTGCTTATAGAACTAGGCTTACACTTACACAAGCATCGTTTTTGCTTCTTGGCATGCAAGTGAAGGCTGGCAAACCACCTCTGCAGGTGCCACATGTGCAACAGCCCCAGTGGCACCACAGAGTGAACAGCTGCCATGAACCCTAGCGCCTGCATGACTGCCCACCGCAGTTTGCAAACTGCCTGCAGCAGGGCCATCTGTCTGTGTTCCAACAGAGTAGCCTGCAGTTTGCATGCATCAATCAATCCCCAGATACTCCACCTGTTGGTGTGGTAGGGGGAAACTCTTCTTCCAATTGATCACAAACCCCAACTTGGTGAGGTGTAAGATCAATTGAGCCATGTGCAACATCGCCCATTCTTTGGACTTGGCCATGACAATGAGGTTGTCTAGATAAAAGTTGACCCTCATGCCATTGTCTTCACACACGTTCACTCCTTTTCTGAAGGTGCGGAGGGCCAGCGTAGTCTATTGTACTCGTAGGCTATACCTTGGAAGGCGAAACGCAATAATTTCTTGTGTTTCAGTGCCACCTTGACATGAAAGTATGCATCCTTGAATTCGATGGTGGTGAACCAATCTCCCGGCTGAACCAGTTCCATGACGAGAGCCTTGTACTACTCCACCGCCGAGTATGCCTGCCCAGCATGCAGCAGATCGTGCCATGCACGTAAAATAGACCCTATCCTCAACGAGACCTGCAGGATAGTGACTGGGTGCATCAAAACAACCCCCATACACTGCCTTTATGCCCTCTCTGGCATCACTCCCCCTGACATTTGCAGAGCAGTCATCACAAAAGCCGAGCGCACAAAGCAGGTCAATGACAACCAGCACTCACTTCATGAGCACCCCGCTGCCCAGAAACGGCTCAGCTCCAGGAGCAGTTTCCTGGACACCACTGAAGTTCTGGAGACCACCCCAACTGATGCCAGGATTACTGAATGGCAGAACCAGTGGAACAGCCTTGGCACCCAGACAACCCAATGGATGGAGAGAGGCATCAACCCAGATGAATGCCACACTACTGGCCACGATCAACCTTGGGCTGTCTGGAAAATACTGAACCGTTGATTTAGGCCACGGAGATCCAAACTGGGTCTGAAGTCACCCGTCTTCCTGGGAACCAGGAAGTACGTGAAGTGAAACCCCTTCTGTCAGTCTTGCATGGGGAGGACAGACACAGACTGTTTCTGGGTGAACCACCATCTGTGACGCAGCCATTAGAAAGCTGTGATATCCAATTTCGGCCCTCTCAGCCGCCAGGCTCCCCATAAACGGAAGACTAGCCCACAAGGGCGCAGACATGGAAAGGGCTGAGCCAATAATGGGGCCTTAGAACGCGTCACTGTTTTGCCTGTGATGAAAGACGTCACTGTATTCCATTCAACCCATCTCTCGTCTGGAGACTGAGAAGGAAGAACACTGGAATGACTGAGCCTGGGATGAGGCCCATGAATGCATCATTTCTGGCTCAGCTGTGCACTCAGCCGTAGACACAGTGGCATTTTGCTGCATCTCCCTATTCACCGATGTATGTGTAGATGAGGGGAAAACAGACATGGGAGTACTATCTCCCCTCTGGGTCAAACTGGGCTGAACAGTATTCCTGCTTGAGGTAATATCGACAGACCTCTCACAGACGGGCTGGGGAAATATTTGTGCATGTCTATCTGTGAAATCGCTGCAATGACGGCCAAAACAAGGAGTAACAAGTAAAACACACTGAAATGACTTTGAGGTCCTTGAACGCCTCATGTCAGACAGCTTGTCAGAAACGTTATTCAGAAGCGCTACACTGGATGAGGTGTGTTTTCTGATAGCCTCACAATGGATATGGCGCTCATGAATGGACAGAGCCTTATTCCGTCAGCTCTGTCCGCTGATGTTGGTGTGATTGCGCCAGGCGTGACTGCCTCCATTTCTGGAGGTGGGGTGGCGGGGCCATTTTGCATTTTAAGTGCACTAACACTTGGCCTCTATGATGCGCCATGCTCGGTTCTGGCCAAACTCAAGATGCCATGGGAAGCCGAGAATGTGGGGAGAGGGGAGGAATGTGCTCTTTGAGAAATGTATTTTGTTTCAATCAAAACATTTTCAAACACAACGTTATTAGCAACAGCTTTATAAACAGCATCAACAGGAATGAGGGAGGGGGTGGAAAACCTCATCGTCATGTCATGAGTGGGCCTAGGAAACATGGTTTCCATCTCCGATACATACCCTCCCGTAGACAGTCATTTCTGTACTGTTGCTTTGCTCCAAGCAGGAGCCTGTTGATGCGCCCTCTCTCTCGGGCGTTTTGGCCAGGACATAACGTGAAGTTGAAATGACCCTCGTTCTCTTTCCCACCGTGTTTTCTTAAATGAATGAGCGAGAGACAAGTGACGGCTTTGAATCACTGAGTAACAGATGGAATTGACCCAAAGAGCCCCTCTGCAACAATGGGGGCTCCCAGGAGATCATCTCATTCCTTCCACGGAAGAGCCGTGAGTCCCAGCCACACATGATAGGACTCGACTGTGGCTAGAGTCATCACACGGCCTGCAGCTGTGGCAACGCCCGGAATCAAGTTATTCACTTGGCCGATGCTCTGGTCCAAAATGTCACTCTGTGGCAGCACGGCGGGGGCCATGCCAGCAAAACGCTCAACACTCCTAAATTATTAGCAGCTGCAGCCAGCTGAGCTCCCAGTTGAAATATCTTGTCAAAATATTCCAAGGTTTCCCTGTCACGAACCAGCAATGGCAGGAGCTTCCTGCTTTCTGACCAGCCAGCTGATTGTGGAAGCAAGTGGGCTGCAAGGCCCTCATCTAGGGTGGGCACACCGGGAGACACTTCTATGTGGCCCTGCACTCCTAGAAAATCCACCATACATGTTACCGGGGCTCTCGTCTGGAATGGATGGGGCCAGGACGCCTCAACACATTGTCAGATATCTGGAAGTGAAGGCGAGACGAAGGCCGCCTGAGCTGTGGCAAAGACGGCTTACAGGTTTGGGTGGGAGTGCGTCCCGCCGTAGCCCAGCGCGTCCCGCCACAGCAGCCATCACAAGTGGAAAGTCCTGGCGAATCGAAGTCAGAGGCAGGCTTCTGTGGACAGTGGACACCGAGGAAACATCATCATCTTCATCAGCAGACAAAGCCAATGTCTCGGCAGGAATGACCGGACGCAGCACCATAGCATCAGAGGCTGGAGCGGGAATCTTGGTGGTGTACAGGTCAGAACCTGGGTCACTGTCATCACAGTGGAGTCTCACTCCGCAGTGTTGAAAATTATCCCATCTCTGGTGGTGTCCAATTTTGGGAATCGACTGGCAGGCCAGGCAATCTGGAGGCTGCTGAACGCCCTCCTCTGCGTGGTCCACTCTCGACGGCGACTCCATCCGCGGAGATGTAGCGGTCAGTGGGAAATCGACGATTGCTGAAGAGGGATGGATACCAGGCAATACTGGACGCCACCTTATAAACAGTGGCAATACACGTATCCGGTAGGCACATCCTGATTGGCCGGTTATGTCTATGCAAAACTCAGTGGGCGATTGCAAGCATGTGATTGGAGGAGAGTATTACCCATAGAGTCCAGTAGAGGGCAGAGCCTGTGTGAGCTAGAACATATGGTTAATGTTGTACATTCAAACAAAAACATTTGCTTAGGTTTAGAGAACAAAACCATTCTAGTTAGGTTTAGGAAAAAACATCATGGTTGGGCGAAAATGTTTGTTAAGTGAAAGTGAAACTTAATGCACAAGACGCCTATGGCGGTCTCCTGGATGAAAGCGCTGTGTTTGTTGGACCCATCCACCACTGTCCCACCCACCCTATGTGTTTTTTTTTCGCTCTTTAACAAGTCACCACACTCTATGTGGTGTATTTAATATTGATACGGATGGGTTTACATTGTAGTTAATTCAACAGGAAAATAAAATGGATTTAATAACTCAGGCTGAGACCTGGCTCCATCATAACATCCCAAATCCATTTGTTGCACCTGATGGGCAGGCTATGTTCCTCAAAACGCCAGACTCAGGTAAGATGAGGGGAGGTGGACGCTGTGTTTACATCAATGATGCTTGGTGCTCAAACATAGTCAAAGTTGATGGACAATGTTTCCCTGGTGGTGAATGCTTAAAGTCAAGATGTCGACCATGCTTTCTGCCCAGAGAATTCACTAGTGTTTTTGGTGCTGCTGTTTATATTCCTCCTGATGCAAACTCAAAAAATGCTCTACAGTAATTTTGAGGTCACCAGCAGTCACATGACGAAACAACTGAATGGTATTTTTATTGTAGCTGGCAATTTTAATTAAACAGACCTCAGAACTGTCCACACCCCCACCAGGAGAAACAATACCCTGAACCATGTTTACACAAACATTATTTTCAGATACAAAGTCCTCCCCACTCCCACTTTGGACAATCATATCACATTTCCCTGATTCTCCTACCTACTAACGCCCCGTCCACACAGGGAATGTCAGCAGCGCGTGGCGACCGCGGAACCTGTAGTTTTTTATTTCGACAGCCCATGTTAACAGGTTAGAGCAGCCACACAGCCCGCGTGAGCAGTGCGGCTTGGCTGCATATCTCGCCTATTTTTAACGCAAGCCATTCACAGCAACAACAGACAACTGAAGGTGATCTTTTGACTGTATATTGACATCATATAAGCAACATTACTACAGTTTCAATGTCTGTATCTGTAGAACATGTCACGGACATGATAAAAAGTAAAGATTTATTTGTAAATCAACACTTTCTGCTTTAATTTCAAAATAAAAGCCCTCAAGCGTTTTATTTTCTATAGACAGAATCACGTCACAAGGCTTTTATTCTGAAATATTTGCAGGACAGTGTTGTAGAACATGCAGTGACTTACACGGTTCTGAACCTTTTTCTGTCTCAAATAAATATAAATAACATTTATAACAATATGAAATGGCCATTCTGAAAGGGCTGGCAGCAGCAGAACAGCAGCTGCAGAAACGCTGCCGGTGTAGACAACCCACGCTAGGGACACGCAGAAATTCAGTGAGGTAACCGTCACGCATTGTTCACACAGGCAGTCTGGCCCAAGCGTTACTTCCAGCTGATTAAACAAGTCAAACCATCTAAAAAACAGTTCGAGTGTGGACAGCTAAAGTTACAGCAGCTCTACAGGACTGTTTCGAGTGCACAGACTGGCACAAGATCAAGGATGCCACTACCCAGGAGAACAACATCAATCTTTAGGGATGTGACATCATACATCAGCAAATGTGTTGATGATGTCGTGATCACAAAGACTCTGGACTACAAGGGGAACATTTTTTTTTATAGACTAATCTGATGTAAAAAGAATCTTCTAGAAAAAAAACATTCATTATTTCTTGGTTTGGGTACTAGTCTGGTACATACTTTGTTTTTTGTATGGATTAAACTAACGTCAAAATTTTCTTCTAAATCTGTGCCGAGACCCCAAAGAATGTAAACTAGGGAGTTGAAAAATAAAATGAGATAGTGAAAAATAAATAGAAAAGTAAAAGAAATTAAGTTTAATTTTGTGTTATTAATTGATTGGTGGTAAAGGAAAAAAATAAAAAGCCTTTTCTCTTTATCAATGACTGCATCATGACTTTATCAACCAACTGATTGGATTGGTTGAAGGAAAAGTTTAAAACTTCATATTTCTTTTAATTCTTCTTTTTTTTATGTTTTAACTAACAGCACTATTTATTGATGTAAACATTTCTATAAGTTACTTGTCTTGTCATAATATTATACTACTAGATTTGGTTTTGGGGATCCAGATAAGAGATTAAGTTCTACATATATTAAATCATTTTTAATAAGGTGGAACAAGATGTCTATTTATTATCTCTCAATTCAGACTTGTGCTGTGTTGGAAGTGTTACTGAAATGTTACTAGGCTCGACCTAGTTACATTGCTGTGATTTTTAAATAAAAGTGACTTGGGAGCTCATTCAGAAATGAGGCCAACATGTTATACATTAATTCTACATTCAACACTATATTAGACAATTATCAGCTAGTCAGAGTAGTTCAAAATGGGGATCCAGTTAGTTGCCGATGATTAGATTGGTGTAATTACAAAGTTACATAAGCTCTCCAGTGCAATTTAAATCATTCCTTTGAATGAACGGTGGAAGAACTGTACTACATATCCTCTTCAATAATCAATTAAAAGTACTGTTACTTTATAATAACAAGTGCTCAAGTAGAAGTAAGTAAATGTACTCATTAAAATTACTACTTGAGTAATATTAAGTATAGTTTCTATATATTAAAGAGTTTAATATTGAACAAGTAAATAAGACATTATGAAATGCACAATCATATTATTAATAAATACATACAAAATACTAAATGTAATATAATTAAATTGTTATAGGCCAATAAATGTTTAAAACTCAGATTGTTGTTCACAATAACATTTTTATTGTAGGTCAATTCTATGTCATTTCAGCACTTTTTTTTTTTAATTTCAAAATGTATTATTCCTAAGTCTGTTTTATTTCACAAGAACATTTTTTCCCAATTTTTCCCTTTTCATCACAAATTCCTTGTCTGTCAATCAAGATAATCAAATAACTGATACATTATTGCCCAATGTCTAAGGGAAATTTATGAGGACTTCGGTGACTGCGAAATGTTATTTTTAAAGGCCAGCTGAAATCACATTTAGCAATCCCTTTTTGCAGTGAAAAATAATATCAACATGTTTTTTGTAAACGTATTGTTAATAGTATTTATTTATTTATTCAAGGAAGAAAAAAGGTCCTTGGGGAAATATCACTTAATGCTCCTTTTAGTCTCAGCTGCTTGGGGTGGTATTGGGGTTTGATTGACAGCAGCTGGCAGGCTGAGCTCCGGCTGGGGAACAAAAGACAAAGAAAACAAACTTGTGCTGTAGCTTACAAGCTGAAAGTGACCAAAGTGACATGTTCAGGTATGTTAATGTGTTGTTTAATGTGCTGCATCTAATTAGCTATCTAGCCTGCAAACTAATGTTAACAGTGCACTTGTCCCCGGTAAATGTTTATTTGAACGCTTCTTCAACAAACTAAGGTGCAGAACAAGATGTATGTTCATGTGTGCAAGACTTGTAGGAAAGCTAATGTGGGTCATCTGTTGTGTAGCAGGCTGCTGTCTGGCCATTAGTGAGTGAATGTTATGTGACTTTACTGCTTTATGCAAAGATTTGCCTGGCTGTAAGCGTGATACGAGGCTGATATGAAATGTATTTATGAAACATATTTTTGGTTCAGAAATGTCATCAACATTTCCGTGGTTTGCTGGAATGTCCAATGCCAACATTTTTTCTGGCTACTGGGTTGGTACAAGAAAGACTCGCTCTACCCACTGAGCTATAGCAACCCCAGAGCATAGAAGCATAGAATAGCACAGAAACAACAACTTTACTTCACAACTATATACGCAGCAACAAATAGTGGTTTGCTGCTATATTATGCTCTGAATATCGTATAGAAAACAATTAAAGAGTAAGGGTGATATCATTTTGCAGTTGCACCAAGTGATGAACACATTTTTCCTCCTTTTTTTAAGCCTACTCAAAACAAGATTGTCAGTGGTTGCGTTAGACTTTCTAGTCAGAATGACTAGTAGGCGGTATATTTTTGGCATCATTGGGCAAAAATTCCATAGTAACCTTTCAGCATATTGTAATTCAAGTGTTCTGAGAGAAAACTAGACTTCTGCTCCTCCTCATGGCTCTGTTTTCAGGCTTTAAAACATCTAGCCCGTGACGGGAGACTTTGACCTATCACAGGTCATTTCATTGAGAGAGTGTTTCTATTGGCTATGCACCGGTCATGTGACCGGAACTTGGCATTCCTTCACCAGATTTCACAATGGCGGCGGCGTCACAAACTTTCTCATTTTACAGCTAAACCGTGCACTACGAGATGATTCTGAAAACATTTGAGGAGAGTAACTTAATATTGATTCATATTTGATCAGCACTGCCTAGTTTGACCCGTTTGGTCGGAGTTCGTGAGTGATTGACAGCCAGGTCTCATAGATGGCAGCTGGACTGCGGACCTCAGATCAGCTCCTACTGCTTGTTTTCCTCCGGTCTGTAAAATCTTGCAGATGCTGTTAGGAGCACCGGAGGACACCGGAGGACACAGAGGCACATCATGTTTTTAGGGTTGCCTGTTTCATGTACTACTGTCACAAAATAGCAACCATTTTATGAAAAAACAACTTTTTTTAATCAATCTTGCCTACTTCAGCTTTAATGATAATAAGACATATGCCTATTTAAAGGTGGAGTATGTGATTCTAATTCAATACACTTTTTGTCAAATTCAGCGATCTCCTCACGGTCCGCATTTTGTCCCTGGTTCTGTAAATAGGAAACAAACAAAGCGGATCCGACCAAGCCACGAGGGTTGCCCTACCGAATGTCATTTTTTTTACATTCAAAGCTTCTATTGAGGAAGTGTTAAATGTATGTGAAAACAGGTGCGAGCCTTCCTGTGTATGTGCGGCAGCAAGTGGGAGATCAAATAGTTTTTGACCTCAGTGAAATTTTGTTTTTGAAAGGCTAAACGGCAATAAATATGGATTGAAGCAGAATATTTCGTTAAATAAAAACATGTTGTGAATTTTGGAAATGATTACATCTATCTTTTCTCAATATTTTTATACTTTTGGACTGGGTAAATTGGTGGAGCGGGAGATTATTGTGTTGCCGGCGCAATCAGAGCCTGCTGCACTCGACGATGGCACCCTGACTGAGGGAGCGGGTAACCGAAAGATTGAGGGAGAAGCTCAAGGTGCGCTTGCTGCATCAGGTGTGGATAGTGAAGTGGGTGAGCGGCTGCCTCACTATGATCCACCCTCATCTGGGTCCAGAGACGAGGCTCGACTTAAAGTCCGCCTTGCCCGTCTCCAAATGGAAACCCAAGAAGAAGCACAGAGCAGACGAGCACAGTTACAGTACCAGCTCAAGGTCAAGAAGCTGGAGAGGCTGACAAAGCCGTAAAGCCTGGGACACACAAGGAACGTCAGGAGCATGTGGCAGCTGCATGGCGTGGTGGCTGTGTGATTCACACGTCGGGTGTTCACACAAGCTGCATTTCTGCTGCTGCAGCTGCTGCTGTCAGCCCTTTCTTTCTACATAGAGTTTGCCTTTTAATGGCCATTTCATTTGATTATAAATATCATTTATATTTATTTTAGACAGAGAAAGGTTAAGAAACGTGTGGTAATTTGTAAATAATAGTAATAATCCACAATTAAAACTCCATACTATATTTATTCATGGAGCTCTCCAAGTCACTGCATGTTCTAGAACACTGTCCGGCACATATTTCAGAATAAAAGCCTCGTGTTAACAAATTAAGGAATTCTGTCTACAGAAAAAACGCTTGAGGGCTTTTATTTTGAAATTAAAGCAGGAAGTGTTGATTTAAAAATAAGTCTTTACTTTTTTTTCATCTCTGTAACATATTCTACAGATAGACATCGAAGCTGTAGTAATGTAGCTGGTATGATGTCAAAATACAGTCAATAGATCACCTTCACTGTCCGTGATATATTCTACAGATGTCTAGACATTGAAACTGTAGTAATGTAGCTGATATGATGTCAATATACAGTCAGTTCCTGGTGTGTTCCAGGCTTAAGGCTGCGCCAGCTGGAGCTTGAGGCTCAGGTGCACGCGCATAGTACATCTGCCGGTGCTACAAGTATGCCTCCCCTTTCCACCTCCTCACTTCGTGGTACATTTGATATCAGTAAGCACATTAGTTTGGTGCCAGAATTTTGTGAGACTGAGGTAG
Organism: Sebastiscus tertius; assembly: GCA_916701665.1. Classification (NCBI taxonomy): domain Eukaryota; kingdom Metazoa; phylum Chordata; class Actinopteri; order Perciformes; family Sebastidae; genus Sebastiscus; species Sebastiscus tertius. The sequence continues at coordinate 1,280 of CAKAOH010000524.1, read as the reverse complement.
ATTGTTATTTTAGTCTTTTTGAGCGCATCACCTCTGCTCTGCAGTGGTCGCCTGAAGTCTGGTCACTTTTATTACAGTGCAAAATTCACGGTAAGGCCCAAGAAGCTGTTGCTGCGCTCCCTTTGGAGGACAGCTTAAAATATGACTGTGTAAAAGTTGCAATTTTACGTGCTTAATCACAAAAAGACCCAAAATCAGACTTGTGTTGAGTTCGCCAGGGAAAAGGGAACAATGTTTGATGGTGGAGCACTACATGTAAAGCAGATGACTTCAAGTCTCTTAGAGAATTGATATTGCTGGAAGAATTGAAGAAATGTTTGCCTGACCGCATTGTAATTTACTTAAATGAACAAAAAGTAAATTCACTGTGTGCTGCTGCTGTTTTAGCTGATGAATATGGGTTAACTCACAAGACTGTTTTCCCATCAGTCTCCACTGAGAAGCCTCGCTATGCTCCGGTTTTGCCAGCTAGTTTGCCAAAGTTAGTGAGTACAAATAGAGAGGAACAGGAATGTTTCTACTGTCACAAACCTGGGCATGTCATTGCCAACTGTCTGACCCTTAAGCGTAAAGAGCAACTACAGCCCTCTCAGAGGGTGTCACAGCCGAAAGGCATCGGGTTGACTAGAGCTGAACTGCGCACAAACATTGATTCCGATGATAACGATTTTGATGACTATTTCAAATCGTTTGTATTTGACGGGTTAGTGTCGCTTACAGGTGAGCCTGCTGACCAGCGTCCAGTGCGTATTTTGAGAGACACTGGTGGCTCTCAGTCGGTAATCATCGCCTCTGCGTTGCCGTTTTTCGGCACAGTCTGCCTGTGGTTATAGTTCACACTGATATAGCACACTGATCTCAATGCTGTACTTCATGCTGGCCTCAATGCAGTCCCTCACGCTGACCTCAATACTGTACCACACTGATCTCAATGCTGTACCTCATGCTGGCCTCAATGCAGTCCCTCACGCTGGCATCAATACTGTACCTCACGCTGGTCTCAATGCTGTACCTCATGCTGGCCTCAATGCAGTCCCTCACGCTGGCATCAATACTGTACCTCGCGCTGGTCTCAATGCTGTACCTCACACTGACCCCAATGCTGTACCTCATGCTGGCCTCAATGCAGTCCCTCACGCTGGCCTCAATACTGTACCTCACACTGACCCCAATGCTGTACCTCACACTGATCCCAATGGAGTCCCTCAGACTGGCCTCAATGCAGTCCCTCACGCTGGCATCAATACTGTACCTCACGCTGGTCTCAATGCTGTACCTCA
>CAKAOH010000523.1:0-18470 GCA_916701665.1 Sebastiscus tertius | reverse complement strand
TGTATGAAAAAAAACAAAACATAATACAGGCAGAGAAATGTATTAAAAGTTCCTAAAAATAACAGGAAAACTTAAACATCTCTGATATTCACAGGAAATAATCTGCTCAAAATTCATCCAAATTACTCTTTTCACACAAACTTCCTGCAGTTATTGTGTTCACTGTTTGGATTAATTGTGTTTTGACAGAGAAAATGTATTAAAAGTTCTTGGTGAGCTGAGGCCAAATGATGTGGTTCACTAAAAAGAGCCTGAATTCCCATCAAGTAGAACAAACTTTCACAACATGTTAGTTAGTAGTCTGTGCCGGTGCTACTATCAATAGCAAGCCACCTGCAAAACTGGTGGTTGGGAAACACAGGGCGGAATTAGTATTGGCCAATCAGAATTGAGTAAAATCTTGACGAGCGTCCAGTTCAACCAATCGCTGAGCCGCGCTAGAAGCCGTCACACCCCGGGATGGGCGGGGCTTCTTTAGCAATGACTCTATTCAATATGGAGGTACAGAAAATAGGCTGATTCGCTCCTCTGCATCTCTGCGTCCTCACTCAGTTTTCGGCCACTTTAATCGCATTTCGTGGCACAAATAATGACCCCGTAGATGTCAACCTACCGGACTCCTTCACATACGTTTGACATATTTCACAAATGTCGTGTGAATGTTAGCGTTAATTGTTACTAGCCGACTTAACGTCCGTTAACAGTTCCAACTGTCATCAACGGTCAAACAGTTTGACAGTTTAAAAAACGGCCGGTTAGCTTATAACCGTTAATCTACTCGACGCGTTCGACATCCGGATGACGGTTTAAATACTCCCGTTAATTTCCCGTTAAAAGTAAATCACCCAAGTTGTGCACGGGACCGGCCGGCGGGGTTATCGGGTGAAGGGTGACATCGCTTCAGTCGGTTGACTCGGAGGTAAGTTGTGTTCAACGTCTGGATGTTAGCTAGCTAACGGTTGGTAGATACGTCACGATACAACTTCATTGTCAGTTTGCACTGGAATTCATTCTGCATTCCATCAGGCAGCTCAGTTTGAGAAGAAGTCCACATCCAACAGACTGTTACCATAGAACAGAGGTCAGCAACCTGCTGCTCTGGAGCCACATGAGGCTCTTTAGCTCCTCTCCAGTGGCTCTCTGGGGATTTAGAAACATGGAGATGAATAACTGTTGTTTGTTTACATTTTCATTTTTATTTATCATTGTAGAGTATTACGGCCACATTGAGGAAAAACAATTAATCTGAGATTTTGAGAATAAAGTCATAATATTAAGAGAATAAAGTCATAACTTAACAAGAAAAAAAGTCTTAATATTAAGAGAATAAAATCATAACTTTACGAGAATAAAAGTCTTAATATTACGAGAATAAAGTCACAACTTTACGAGAAAAAAAGTCTTATTATTACAAGAATAAAGTCATAACTTTGCGAGAATAAAGTCGTAATATTACAAGAATAAAGTCATAATTTAACAAGAAAAAAAGTCTTAATATTAAGAGTATAAAGCCATAACTAAATTAGAAAAAAAGAAAATAGCACGTAAAATTACTACTTTATAATATTATGACTTTATTCTCTTAATATTAAGACTTTTTTCTCGTAAAGTTATGACTTCATTCTCGTAATATTAAGACTTTTTCTCGTAAAGTTGTGACTTTATTCTCTTAATATTACGACTTTTTTTCTTGTAATATGACTTAATTCTCGAATTTCTCAGATTTTTGATTTGGCTATAAAGTTTAGTTTTAAGTTTTACAAATATACTACTGAGCCAGGCTGTACTGCAGTACAACAGGACACTCTGAATCACTGAACTGAAAAATAGAAAAATAATCTGGCTACTGGCTCCAAATGATCTGAGTCTGCGAAGAAAGTAAATGTCACACGACCTCAGTATTTGTATGTGTAACAGCTTAAATGTGAGCTGGTTAACGTGTGATAACTTTTAGCTATTATCTTTAAAGTTTGTATGTACTTGTGTGTGTACCAGCCTACACTACAGCAATTCAACCTCCAGCTTATGCCAGCCCTTCTTCCCTTTTTTTCTTCCCCATGACAAGAATGCACAATGCGGCGAGTGTCTCAGCCTCTCTGGGGTCCATGGGACTGTTGCGTCTCTTCGGGGTGTCCTGGTCCTGGAGCCTGGCAGCAGGCCTTGGTGTTTATCTGGGCACAAGGAGCTGGAAGTACTTCTACATTGCAGCACGCACAGCCAAGAGAGACCTCATGTAAGTCTCAAATATATGCTTTTTGGGGTTTCAGTTCAATCAATTCAAACTTTATTTCAGACACACAGGAGGGGTCCATAGCAAGAAAAGAAAAGAAAAGAAAAGAAAAGAAAACATAACAAGATAAAAACACAACTATTCATCATCCAATTAAAAAGAAACAGCCATTCATATGTAGGCAGCCTGGATGAGTACCAAGTGCACTTACTTTTTGTGTGAGAAGATGTCGTATGAATTATCTATTTAAAAGTCTGATGGCCTTTTATTTGAGTCATTTCCAGACTAAGTTGATAAGCCACACTGTTCGCCAAAATTTGTATCTTTATGACAAATAATTTTGTGCTCAAAGTTTAAAAAAGAAGGTTGTTGGTAAAATGGGAATATGACTTATGACTATAGTAGAAGCTGAAGGTCATACATCATCCAAGCTAGCGCAGGCGCACTCATGCTCATTTGAGTCTGTGCAGCAAACTGATAAATCTGTTTGTCTGTCTCTCTAGCTAGTTAGGAGTAGTTAGCTAGCCCAACATGTTGCATAAGCTAACTGAGGGTTTTTATTTAATTTTTTTAGTGGCCTCCAACTTAGTTTAGTGTGTTTATTTTCACAATGGCATTTGTGGCGCTGTGATGACAGTCTTGATGACAGCGTCCGTCCTGCAGTGGTTTGACTTTTGAAAACTAGAGCCAATGACAATGTGGGACATCGTCTCAATATGTGGGACAAGGGATAAAAATGCTGTAAAGTGGGAGACCTGGTCACCCTAAAACAAAGGCCAACGGAAAGCTCTAAGTAATGAACATTTTACATTTACAGAACACATACTGAATTTACGAAGCAACATATTTGCCTGAGCATATAGTTTACAGTGCTGTCGATAGATATCTCTATCATCATTCCAATCATCAGTGAGAAAATGGCCACGGTTTACATCCTACTTACTGTACCTCTTTTCTCCCTCCTCTGACCCCCAGTGGCCTCTATGTGCTGTTGAGAGTGAAGGTGGCTTTGTGGCGCTACATGCGCAATGGAAGCAACATCCCTTCTATATTCGCCCAGACGGTAAAACGTCACCCAGATAAACCAGCACTGATCTACGAGGCCACAGGGGAAACGTGGACCTTCGCCCAGCTGGACGAGCTGTCAAATGCGGTGGCCCACTGGGCGAGAGGTCAGGGGTGGGTTTCCGGGGACGTGGTGGCCCTCTTCATGGAGAGCAGGCCATTGCAGGTGGCGCTCTGGCTGGGCTTGGCCAAGGTCGGGGTGGAAGCTGCGCTCATCAACTTCAACCTCCGCCACGATTCCCTCCTGCACTGCGTCGGGGTATCGGGGTCACGGGCGATTGTGTTTGGAGCAGAGCTCGCTGATGGTAAGAATGTGTTTAACAAGGTAGGAAATTAGGTTTTCTGAATCAGTGGAGGGTCACATTATACAATGCTGTTTTTACAGGACAATATCTTACCTCTTATTCAGTAAATAATTTTAAAAAGGAAATGATTACTAAACACATTCGTTTGTCAGACAGGGCTTCAACTAACGATTATTTTCTCTGTTGATTAATCTGACAATCATTTTCTCGATTAATCGATTAACTGTTTGGTCTATTAAATGTCAGAAATTGTCACTTGTCACTTTTTTTTTTCCTAAAAAAGTACTCAAACCGATCAATCGATTATCAAAATAGTTGCCATTTTAATAGCTGACAACTAATCGATTAATTGTTGCAGCTCTAGAGTAAGATCATGTGAGGTTCTTATTCATATATTAATTGTGTGTTGAGCATAAACTGTGATAATGACTGTCTCCATCATGTCATGTGGTCAGGACGTGCTGTTGGTGATCACATTGCCAGTAAAACTCCTCCTATGTCATCTCTTTTTAAAATAACATTTGATTCTGTTGGTTCTCTGTTTATATGCAAACACATCACTCCTTTGTCTCTGTGGTTTCTCTGTGTGTGTGTGTGCCTTTACTATATTTACTGTGAATGTTTGAATTATTTGACCAGCACTCCATTTGTTACTCAGATGTCAGTTTTCTCTGCTTTTATCTGTGATGTATCAGTTTTAAAGGCATCTTGGCTTCAGAAACTAAATTATAACTAGTTTGAAATACAAAATCATTCAATGAAGTTTCATTGTTACAGCATATAATTACATTAATTTCACTCACACTATTAATAATGTATTTATTCAAACTAAAATGAATAAACTAACCTGACTCCTGTCCCATCTCCGTCTTGTTCAGCCATGTTTGAGGTCAGTTCCTCCATCGCTCAGTCCATGGTACGATTTAGTACGGGGGACCTCAGTGCAGAACATCTGGCCCGACTGGCTGCTCAACCTCTGGACCCAGTTTTAGCCTCTTCACCTCGACATCCTCCTTCACCTTGTGTTCCCCCCAAAGGCATGAACGGTGAGTATCTCATCTATCACTGAAGTCCGCTGTGACTCTGTCTAAGACTTAATCTGTATATTAATTAGTAATTTCCCTTTAAATACACTCTTCAAACTATTTCCTTCTGCTGTGTTTGGCTGATAACCTTTTGTTTTTGTTTTTTTGCTATATTTTGAATTCCTAAAGTGTGTGTCCACAGTAATTAATTTTTGTCACTCTGCTGTCTAGTTTCTGATCTGAAATTGCTTCCCATTAATTATGTGACTCAGGGTTATTATAGTAAAATAAAACTGAATATCCTTCAAGAAAAACTAAAGCTAAACTAAAACAATATTGCCTGGTTAAAAACAACAGTTAGAGATATCTCTAATTCAGTTTTGACCATCCCAAATAACAGTTACAGATATCTCCAACGTCATCATGACTAGTCAGAATTGTTGTGCATGACGTTGGTCATGCAAGGCTTCCCATTGGATATTGGCCCAACAAAGCATTTGAACAGTGTTAGCAGAAGCTTTTGCTTGTTGGAAAGATTTTAAAAAAAGTTGGAAAGATATTCATAGATTCAAACTTCCTGGATCAATAACTCCTAGGCAAAACATTGTTAAAACACAAACAACAGCTCTTTCTAACTGTAGTAAGGTAGACGACGAGCTACAACCTCATTTTAATCAAAACTTTCCGGCTGTGAGACGAGTGCTCAGGGACCGTTGTGGATAAGATAGTTAGAAAATGACATGAAATAAAAAGAGCTTATCAAGGAATTTGTGGCGAAGGAGAGCTTCGTTCACTAGAGAGTTGTGGTAGAAATTTACAGCGTATTGTAGATTTATTGTCTCTAAACACGCTTTATAAACCCATACGGCTGCAGTGCAGCACCATGGTATGTTTGAATAGCATCCGCTGACGTAATTCGAGACATCTGCAACATCATTTCACCTTGTCAAAACTCCAGTTAGAGATATCTACAACATCATTCTAACTAGTTAAAACTTAATTGTAGATATCTCAAAAGGACAATGTAGATATCTTGAATTGAGGGGGAATTACAGATATCCACAATTCAGTTGCGGATATCCGTAATGAGAAACCCCATACACATAAATGGCAAAAGTAGTTTGAATCGTACTAGTCAAAATGTAATTACAGATATCCAAAATTAGAGTTTTGACTAGTCAAAATAGAATTAGGGATATCTTGAATTAGAGTTTTGACTAGGCAAAATGGCGTTGCAGATATCTCTAATGAATAGCCAATCTAGCTGTTAAATGTTAAAACGGCTTGCCATATTGTGAGCGCTTGTGAGTGGATATTAAAATGCCAAACATATATTCATCAGGATTTCTTGCCTGAAAATCAACATTTTCTAGAAATAATGTGGAAAATTGGGAGGGCAGATCAGTGTTAAGTACGCTTTTTAGTGCTTTGTGAAACTGTGCGCAGAAAGGTACTATCACTCCCAACATATATGCTAGCGATTTGCGTCCCAAAACCCACACTGTGTCCAACATTTGGCATTCCCTTCAGCAAAAAGTGCTTTCACACACTTCCACCCAAACTCCCGGCACATGTGAAAGTCGGTGCATTGAAATTTACACACATCCAGCCTTCATTTGATATTGAAAGATTCTGTTTTCACTGTTCCAGCAGTGACTGAAATGCCCTACTGTATTCTCTTCTGCAGACCGTCTATTTTATATTTACACCTCCGGAACCACGGGACTGCCCAAGGCTGCCATTGTGGTACACAGTCGGTACGTTACTCACATAAAAGCTTCACTCTTCTTAATGGTCGTTACAGCTAATGATGGTTGTCTGAGAATCTCTCCTGTGTTACCATAACAGTTACTACAGAATTGCTGCTTTTGGGTATTTCGCCTTTCGCATGAGTCCTGTTGACGTCATCTATGACTGCCTGCCTCTCTACCACTCAGCAGGTAGGTGATGGCAGGCTCCAGCTCTTCACCAAAACAGTCTCCCTCTTTAGGTTTGCATAACCGAAGTGTTAGCTTTCTCTTCTCGCCAGGTAACATCATGGGGGTCGGTCAGTGTCTGATCCACGGCCTCACTGTGGTAGTGAAGAAGAAATTCTCTGCCAGCCGCTTCTGGGAAGATTGCATTAAGTACAACTGCACTGTAAGAGCTTATGCTGGGAAAACATTGAGAAGTGGCACATTTTATGAAATCAATAACTATAAAACATTTATTTTGCCACAACAACAATAACAAGACTGCTCTCCCGTTGCAGGTGGTGCAGTATATCGGGGAAATCTGCCGCTACCTCCTGTCTCAGCCAGTACGGCCGTCAGAAAAAGGCCACAAAGTTCGGCTGGCGGTGGGGAACGGCTTGCGCCCCAGCGTGTGGGAGGCCTTCACGGAGCGCTTTAGGGTGGCGCAGATTGGCGAGTTCTACGGAGCAACTGAGTGCAACTGCAGCATCGCCAACATGGATGGCAAGGTCAGCAATCACTGTGTGTGTCTTCACTGATTAAATGTGAGTTGGATCAGAGTTTATCAGAGTTGTTGTCCTGCCAGGTGGGAGCCTGCGGATTCAACAGTCGCATTCTCCCCAACGTGTACCCGATCCGTCTGGTGAGGGTGGACGAGGACAGCATGGAGCTGGTTCGTGACAGCCGGGGGCTCTGTGTGCCTTGTCGCCCTGGTAACTAATACTAATACTACTACTACAATAAGGCTTTTGTATGTATGTGATTGTTAACTGTGTTGATCTTCTGAAAGAACCCCGTTAGACTCCTCCATGTCTTGCAGGGGAGCCGGGACTTCTGGTGGGTCGTATCAACCAACAGGACCCGTTACGGCGTTTTGACGGCTATGCTAACCAGGATGCTACAAGGAAGAAGATCGCTCACAATGTCTTCAAGAAAAATGATTCTGCATATTTATCAGGTTACCAATCCTTTTTATTTCTTAAAAATACATATTTATATTACACCACAAGACTCATCGATGTCGGATTGCCAAGCTTCCTTTTGTCAGTTCTCAGTCGGGGTTATGTGTGATGATTGTTTAGCCATGCTTTGATCAGACATGGAGGGGTTTTTTCAATTATTTTTATATCCATATGTCTACCCTAGGTGACGTGCTAGTGATGGACGACATGGGCTACATGTACTTCCGTGACCGTGGTGGTGACACGTTCCGCTGGCGGGGAGAAAACGTCTCCACCACCGAGGTGGAGGGCGTGCTCAGCAGTCTTCTGGGTCAGACTGACGTGGCTGTGTATGGCGTGGCCGTGCCAGGTGATGGTTAAACTCTGCTTTCAGCATCACATTGGGAGCATAATTCTCTTTACTGCCTGACGAGCGTTTATCTCCATGTGTCGCACCAGGTGTGGAAGGTAAAGCAGGCATGGCTGCCATCGCAGACGCTACAGGGAGTTTTGACTGCAACGGTTTCTTGCAGAAAGTCCAGCAAGCTCTTCCTTCGTATGCTCGCCCCATGTTCCTGCGAATCTCCCCACATGTGGACACTACAGGTCAGTGGCACATCTAGAGAAAGAATCATGGGGTGGCAGGAGGGTGGCATGGAGACTGTAAGGGGTGGCAAAAATATATGGATGCTCTTTTACAAAAAATCACATATATCAATATTTGTTTAGAAATGCCCAGAGGGCTGCACAAGTAATAGAAATGTTATCTTGATCAATATGGCCTACTGCAATTTTCAAATCACAGGAGGCACAATATTTGTTAAAGGTGAAATGTGGAACCGGTGGGAACAGGCTATTTTTCATTTACCGTGTATTTCCCGTGTGTTTTTGTGACAAAATGTAGTTTGGAGACTTCATCGGAGATTCCTCCTGGTGAAAGATCTTGTAGAGTGTGACCTCCTGTCGCCGGTCAGTTACCTAGTGTGAAAACCACAACGACTTAAAGACTCCCGATTACAAGACAGCAAGTTGTGTAGTGTGAACAGTACTGCGATCTGACGACTTTGAAAGTCGTGTAGTGTGAACTTGGCTTTACACTGGGTGCTTTTGTATGTTGCTTTGATCTAAAACGTGGATGTTTGTCTGCAGAATGAACCGTTTCAGAGATGTTGTTATAGCTACAGGCAATCAGGAGACACTCGTAAGCACCGGTGAATATTTGAGTTTAATCCGTCCCTCACGAGTTACAAAACACCCTTCAACAAAACAACTCTCCATTATCCGTCTGCAGCCGTTCAGTTTTTCTTTGAGTGGAAGTTGTCGACCCTACACACACATTTAGCAGTAAAAAAATAAACCATCAGCAGTCGTTGTGTGCAGCCGGTACCGGGAGAGTTTGCACAAAAAGGAAAAGAAACGGAGCCGTGTACTCTTGCAGCTCCTGGCACCAAACTGTGGAGTCTAGGGGCGAGGAGTGTCATCTCTTGCTGCGTTCACTTGCACTTGGACATCAGAGTTTTGCCATTTTTCATATATTTTTTAATCCGATTGTCCAAAACTGGGGTGGCAAGGCATTTTTTAGGGGTGGTAGCTGGTACACTTACCTAATATCCCTCCTGAGTTCATAAAAATATGAACCAAAACTGATGATTTCATATCCACAAATCTTAATCTATTTTATGTTTCTCCACATTCCTGCATAGGTACATTTAAAATCCAGAAAACCAGGCTGCAGAGGGAGGGATACGACCCACGTCTCACCACTGACCAGATCTACCTTTTGAACACTAGAGCCGTGTGTTATGAGGCTGTAGACGAGGAGCTGTACAACGCTATAGCGGAGGGAAGAATGTCTCTATGACATGGAGGCCGTAGCAGGTCAGTGAAGGTGCCTCAGTTAAAGAGATGCTGTAGCGAGGGGATGAACACGCTGGTGTCTTGGTGCACCACCTGCCTGGATTTTAACCTTTCAGGGAACTGAGTTGAGAGGACTACTTACATAGAGGCAGATTGTTACAGATGATGTTTTAACACTGTATGAGTAACACACCAGGACATAATGTGAGGGCATTTATTCCCTTTTAATAACATGTTTTTAATTATTAAATGAACACCTCAAAAAGCCTTTGAGCATCACCGCACATAGAGTGGGTATCTCCCACAACAATCCATATGAAGTAGGATACACATTACAGTAATGTGGTTAGGAAAGCTTGGGGTAGCATCAAGTCAAACTGTTACAGGGTATATTCCCATTTATGAAATATGCTGCAAGTATACAGTAGGTCTTTGTAGGTTTAAGCAATACTTGAGTGTGAAGCTATGAAGTTAATGATGTGTGTTTTTAAGACCAGACTCCAACATGCAGTACATGTGGCTACTAGATAAAACACTAACCGTAGAGTCTTTTTTAAATGCAATGAAAACTAACCTCACTTGTCATGTTTGAACCTCTGAACAACACTGGCGCAGGTTTGCAAATACACAAAAGTTACTCTAATGTGCCTTATATGAAACATGAGATCTGTTTCAAATGTTTTTATGCTTTTGTTGGAGAGGAACTCAAAAGATTGTGAAAATCACAGTAGTGATTTTGTGTCATGCAAAGCTGAGTCACACATAGTGGCTGTCATTTTATGTAACAAATCTTATCAGTGTAGTAATATATTGGTGTTGCAGCTATTTACAATTTCAAAAACTCCCAGACTACATTTTTTTTTGTTGTAACTCAAATTAAATATTTTAAAACATTTCTGTTTCATGTCATTCATTAAAAAAAAACTTAAAGGTGCTAAATGCGAGATTGGGAGCAGTTCAATTGCCTCTGCGCGGTTCGTGTCATGTAGGCTACTGTCTTTGAGAGAGTGACAGAGAGAGACCACATTTTCCCAATAATCACATTTGATCGCCTAGTTGCAACCACGCAGCCCCGCTCCACAGGCGCAGCTCGTAGTTTTGCCTCACGCACTTTGCCTACGCTACATTTCTGCAATGATGCCATCGGTCTGGACAGCGTTATCAGCTGTAACCGCCGTTGTAAGAGCAGAGCAGAATGGCGGCTGTGAGCTAGCCAGTAGGGGCACGCTCACATGCAGTAAAAGGGATGCGCGGCCGGCCCGGCTGTTCAACAAAGCGAGGAGAAGCTCGGATTACAACACACACAGAGGGATAGCGACTTCATTCTCTGCTCAGGTAGACATTACTCCTCTATATCTTTACATAGACAATAGTTGTTTGCTGTTATATTAATGCTCTGGATATCGTATAGAGAACCTTTAAGAGCTGCATTTTGTTTCTGCTTTCTTGGCAATGTAGTGTCGTAATTCCCCACAATCGTCTCTTGCAAAAGAAAAAAAATATTACCTTCACAAGCCCTTGATTTCTTTCATTGGATTATATTTATACAAGCAATGTTTGGTAACGTGTTTCCAATGTGAATTAGTCTATTGACAAGAGTATCCTTGTGGGAAGGAGCTTCAGTGGATGTTCTTTGCAGGCAGAGCAGAAGTAGGGATAGGCTCTGGGTGTGACGACATCTGTGAAGGCGTAGAGAGGCGCTCTCTCTCCGGGGTCGTAAAAGGTCACCTTGCCTCTGTCCATGTCTAAAACTACTCTGATCACTTCTGGCTTCTTCGTCATGTTCAGCGGCTCCCATGGTGCCGTGCAGGCCTTGTGCTCTGCGTTTCGAAACCTTATCGTCCAGAATCCCTCTGCTGGCGTCAGCACGTGCTTGCCCTTCCTGTTGATGGAGTCGCTGGCTACTCCCACCACCCAGTAGGTGTTGTCCTTCACCTCCACGTCCCAGCTGTGGCGTCCAGAGGTGTAGCCCTCGGCGGCCAGCATCTCGGCGCTTATGTCGAAGCGTTCTGGGTTGTCTGGCAGCTTGAAAATCTGGGTGGAGTTCTGCACGACTGTGAGATCCTCTGAGAGGATGAAGCAGCTGGCTGCTGTGTTTGGATCCAGAATCACAGGATCTGGAGAGGAAAAGAAGTTACTAATGTGGCAGGGAAAGAGCTAGGTCAATAAAACATGGTGTTGTTTGAAGAACTCACTATATTTAATGATGGTCTTCATCTTCTCCCACACTTTATATTTCAGAGAGCCCAGGTGCTTGGGCACATCAATCAGAGCACCAGAAACCATTTCTGGATCAGCAGAAGTTCGCCAGGTTCTGATAAGATACTTCAGCAGTTAGTTGATGAAAATTGCGTCCGTAGAGCGATATTATCCTAAAAATATGCTTAAAGAGGACCTGTTATGCTTATTTTCAGGTGCATACTTGTATTTTGGGTTTCTACTAGAATATGTTTACATGCTTTAATGTTCAAAAAACGCTTTCTTTTTCTAATGCCTGGCTGTGCTGCAGCACCCTCTGTCTGAATCAATCTGTTTGAGCTCCTGGGTAAAGCATAAAAGCATAATAGGTCCTCTTTAACTGGATCCTAGATGTGGTACTAACACTTACCTCTTTATTGTTTCCTTGTAATTCTGAAAACAAAATAGAAGAGAACAACTTAGTGACCATTTCTGTTTACGATTTGTTGTTCGACTTGTCTGGAGCAACATCTTGCCTACCTTAAGAAATGGGATATCTTTAGAGTTCATCTCCTGCTCCACTAATCTGATGGTGTTGGACAGAGATGTAATTTCATTGTTCATCTCTTCAAACCTCTGGTTGATCATCAGATTCTTCTGTTCCTCCTCGGCCCTCAAAGCCGAGAGTCTGGCGGCCTCCAGCTCATTCAGGAAACGGTGAATGGCGTCAAACTCCTCTCTGATCTGTGTCTCGGTGTGTCCAACCTGATTCTGGAAAGAGAGACAGTGATTGATGGGTAATCATTGCCTCTACACCGTGGCTTTCACAGTAACATGATGTACTGACAGTACCTTGACATGTTCTGCCATTTCCTCACAGACCGTTTTCGCCTTCTTGTACAGCTGCAGTTTCTCTTTCAAAGGCAGCAGCGCGTTCTTCAGTTCCTCCTGAAAAGTCAGTGACAAGGCATCGACTCTTGAAAACAAGGTCATTCTGGCGGACGGCCCAGCTGTCGGCACAATGTGGGTCTTTCAGCTGCCACATACTCTTCTATAGGCAGCACTCAAAGCTGCACAATGCATCAGATTAAAGGGGCAAATCTATGAGACAGGATCGAATGCCCTGGTGACATTAGCAACATTGAGCTCAGGCAACTTAGAATCAAGACAAGGACACAATATACAGTAACCAATAGATTTCACATTAGGTTTTCTCGAGAGAAGAATGAGGAGCAGAATGAATGTAGCGTCACAGAAACCTTGTGGGAATCAGGTTTCAGTCCTCTCCGGACCCCAACGGCGACGGCAAACCAAAAATATGAATCTATTATTAGAACGTGAATGAACTCCGCCAAACACCTTCACACATATCAGCATATCAGGCCTAGAGACGCACAAATTAAGTAATTGAATTAAAAAGAAAAACAGTGACAAACAATATATTATAATGTATTTTCAAAGTGTTGATAAGCTGTAAATGAATATATTTAATATTAGTAGTTAAATACAACTTCTTCTATTTGTTGAATGATGGATATCTTTTGAGATTTCATTTGTAAAATTTGCAAAATAACATAATAGTGAGCAATTTGACGTTGAAAATGTGTTTAATAGATGTATATAATACGTCTATTTCCCTGTAGACGTTTAGTTTAGATTAAGGTTATTCAAGGTTGAAAAGTGAAAGTTTAGTAGACATCCAGTCTTAACCTAGGCGTGGTTTCAATCTGTGTATATGACAACAAATGAACAGTTATACTGTAAATACTGGGGTGTTCAGTGCTTATGTTAAATATTTGCAGATTTTTATGCATTTTTAAAACATGTAATGATGTTTTTAAAATATGATCTATGGCTAATAAATCAGATCTAAAGCATAGAGGCATTGTTGAAAAGACGTCATGTGGATATTGTTATATTGTTGACCTTACTAGTCTATAAAGAAATCCTTCGAATTCAGCATCCAAACAATGTGACAGATATTCATTCTTTCCTGTTTTACCAAGTTTTTGGTAATTCAAGATTTCCAAAGCAGCTGATGTTGAAGATATTCAGCTCAAAGGGCGACCAACCCTCTAACTTTAACTCACCTTACAGTCATGAGCACCTTCCCCAATGGGATAGAGCCTGTGCCCCTTGTGTGCAGCTGCTTTCCCACATACACCACAGATTGGCTCCAAGTCCTCCAGACAGAACAACGTGAGCTTTTCCCCGTGCTCCTTACAAGCCTCTGGGTCATTCTTGCTTCTGTCCTCCTTGAAGGATTGGCAGGACTTGTCCAGAATGGCGCTCATCACGATCGGATCCATGGAGGACCGGCACAGAGGACAGCTGTGTGAATCCCCACTGCCTTGTGTCCCCCGGCTGTCTTTCAGGCAGGCTTTACAGAACCTGTGTCTGCAAGTGAGCACCACAGGCTGACTGAGGATATGTCCACAGATTGGACAGGAAAGGTCGTCCTCGAGATGAGCGTGTCTGGTGGCCATTCTTCTTCACGGGGGCTTTGATGAGCGGGCAGGATTGGAGGCCCCTCCCATTTCTCTGGACTGGAAGGCCACCTCATCTTGACCTCAGGAATAAGTGTTGATACCTCGGCTCCCTAAAGGCATATCCCGTGTTACGCTTGTCTTGTGTCGAGTATGCTCATCGCACTTTCTCAAATAAACACCCCACGCCACAAAAAAACAACCTGGCTTAATATTTAAGAGACGGTATCTGAGCAGATCAGAGCAAACGGTAGCCTGTCTTAACCCAATGGTGACAGAAGAGAGAATGGTATGCTATGATCACCTCTAAGTTATTTGAGGAGTCTGTTGAAACAACCTGTCACAGTGTAATGAAAGAGATTGCAGAGAAACAACGTCCCAAAAAAGACTCTGGGTGTGGCTATAAATAGAAGTAACCAATTTGGACCGAAGTTATGTGGGTAAAGCAGTGGCGGACTCAGGCTGTCTGAGGGGCAGGGGCGAAAAAAATACAAAGGGGCACCAGCTGCATGTGGTGACCAGCTCGCAGAAAGATTTCTAGCAGCCAGTATGGCACTGCATCGCATCTTAATTTTAAGGCCACCCTAGAGGGCACAAGTTTTCACCATTTAAGGGCACTCTAAATGGCCCTGCATCACGTTTTCTCTACTGAAAGGACACCCAAATGGGCAATGCATCATGTTTTCTCTACTGGAAGGGCACCGAAGAGGGCACTGCATCACGTTTTCTCCACTGAAAGGACACCCTAGAGGACATTGCATCATGTTTTCTCTACTGGAAGGACACCCAAGAGGGCACTGGATCACATTTTCTCCACTGGAAGGACACCCCAGAGGGCACTGCATCATGTTTTCTCTACTGGAAAGGCAACCTAGAGGGCACTGCATCACGTTTTCTCTGCTGGAAGGGCACCCTAGAGAGCATTGCATCATGTTTTTTCACTGGAAGGGCATCCAAGGGGGCACTTTATCATGTTTTCTTCACTGGAAGGGCACCCAAGGCACTTTTACTGTGTTTATTTCATGGGGTCGTCCCCCTGCCCCCTCCCTGAGTCCACCAGTGGGGTAAAGAAATGTCTTCCTGCTGACCATTGGAACATTTTCAGAGTCAGGTTTAGCTTTGGGCAACAGCTCTTTAAGAATAGACACATGGTTATTTTAAAAAATAGCAGAGTCAAAACCCCCAAAACACAAAACTGTATTAGGATATTTCAAAGCGAGGTGTTAACTCTGTGGCATGGTTGACTGAAAGATTAATTTGTTAATTTCAAAAGAATGTAACAGGAAGTTGACCTTATGGGGACTGTAATTCAGTATTTTGTTGTGGGTGTTGGTTTACTAGAATCACTGTTGCTGTACCAAAAATAGCTAGAGCAAGAGTGTGTAGATAGAGATAGAAAGGGAATACAGCCCTGCCATTAGAAAACACTGTGTGGACCAATGCTGTGATTAATACACTGTATGGCAGAACCTTACATCTAACACATGCTATGTTTTCACATGCTCAGCTTGAAGTGTGCTCTGTATCTGTAGCAGGCACACTGTAGTAAAGATCCCTATTTTATTTTATTTGTCCATTTCCTGTCCTCTCCTACCTCACTTCCTTTCCTCATCACTGATTGGCTCTTGTTTGTACCCTTTGTGACCCCTCATTTACCTCATTAAGTTCACCTGCCTGCACTCCCTTTCACCTCCGCATGAGGCAGCAGTTCTGCTAAGAGGAGTTTATCTTGCTCTCTAGTTCTTATCCTGTGTCCATGGTGGTTAACTGAGAAATGTTTCACCTGCTTTTGATCTTCAAATTTGTCATTTGTTGAACACAAATGGTTTATTAAACTGAATTTGCAAAGACTAATGTAATTGGGAAAAGACAGATGGATTGTTTGCTGTGTGGGTTTACAAGCGGGCATCCCATACAGAGGAAAACACAGAAATAATGAGGCTGACAGACATTTTACTACAGTGCACAGTCACAGTACTGAGCCAATGGGGAGTAGCAGGGAGTCCCAAGCTGTGAAACTGAAGTTTTTCATTGCAGGTTGTCTAGGTCTAATTTTCAATTTCCAACATTTTTTGTCATCATAATGGCTAGAAATAATCATTGTCTACTCTGAAGATCATTCATGTTGAAGTAGTTCATGTGTAACAACACTTTTTAATAGACTAGAATCATTTTTTTTGTATTCAGCTTACCTTCCGATCCTTGAATGCCTCCTTTATGGGATAAACTATGTGATTCATATGCAGGCCTGATGTGCGGCACTCACAGCAGACAGGCTCCAGATCAACCACACAGAGGAGAAGCAGTCGCTCTCCATGTACTTCACATGATTTATGTGGAAGTCCGGCGCTCGTTTTAAAGCAGAAAGGACACTCTTTAACACCATGTTGTCTCCAGAACTGCTCCAAACAACCGCTACAAAAGCTGCGACCACAAGAGATGCAGCAGAGGACCACCGGAGTCAGGAAGATCTCTGCACACACGGCGCAGCAGGACTCGTCCACAGCCGGACACTGGTCGTCAGCCTCCATCTGTGAAACTCAAAGCAGCACTGATGGGTCTCTGCAGGAAAACCTATATTCCTTCCCTCTGAAAGGACAGTATGTACCAAGCATGTTCAACTGCATTTATAGTCCTGCAGCAGGAGAGAGAGGGAAGACCGGCTCCTCTAGTTTCACCATAAATTAACATGCACATTAAAGGAAGGTTTCAGCTCAGCTTCAAACAAACCATGCTACTTAAACATTTAATATTTGCTTCTGTGTCCTTAAATAGGGAAAGTTTTCAGTTACTGTAACTGCCTTTTTGGGTGGCAAGTCTAAAATACAATTACTTTTAATCTACATAATTACGTAATTGTCAGCACTGTTAACATTGTGTGGTCTATTTTAAGATTTAAGAAGCACTTAAATGCCATATTGTTACTCAATCAATAGCTCGATCGGCTTCAATAGAGTCCTGTCTGTATTACATGCTCGTAATCTTAAACTTAGAATGCATTTACACAATTTAAAAAAGTAAAATTGATTTAATAATGGACATTTGGAGCTTGAATGAGCCTAATTTTAATAATAAATCCAGAGCAAAATATCAACTAGACTGTTTTCAAAAGGCTGCAGGATGAATCACCGATAAGAAAAAGGTCATTAATACTCTTGTAATGAAAATTTAGTGTAAATTATTTTTATGCCTCTGTTTTTAGATAGGGAAATATCTAATCTATATCTCTTACCGAAACTTAATTTTTAGGGGCCAAATGTAAAACAATTCCTTTTTAATTTACATATTTATGTAATTTTCAGTATGGTTAATATTCTGTATGGTCTATTTTAAGGTTTAAGAATCATTTAAACAGGTAAAAGATTTTTATATTCTGAAGCAAATCCTCTTAAATGTAATTCAATAGAGTCTTGTCTGTATTACAAGCTCATAATCACAGTAGAAACCTAAAGGCAAAGTTAACGCAGTGCATTAACATAATTTGAGGAAGTAAAATTGATTTAATAATGGATATTCGGAGCTTAATGTATAATGAGCCTAATTATAATAATAAATCCAGAGCAAGATATCGACTAGACGGTTTTCAAAAGGCTGCAGGATGTAACACAGATAGGAAAAAGATCATCAGTAGTTCCACTAATGTGTCTGCTGCGTTCATCTCCCCTCACACACACTTTACTTCTGATGACAAAAGTTTAGTTTAACATACAGCTATATGGGAGAAAAGAAAACACATCTTTAATCACATGGTCCACTTTATTGATTTTCACACAGCAATGACCAAAGAAGACAGACACTATACAAGGAGAAATACGTATTTACGGAATAATATATAAGAAAGAAATGGATTTAAAAGCTGGAGGTGACGTTTGTGATCAGCTGAGCCAACAAAGAAACGAGGTGCAACGACGTGGGCCGACCCCGGAATGTGTGTCAGAGTTCATCCAGCTGAGCCGGGTCAATACTCCACACGGAGAGATTAAGGCAACCCTGAACGAATGCTCCATTCATACTGCTCAGCAGGATACGGCGTGGAAATACTGTGGTTCACATGGACATTAAACGACCGAAGTGTTGCTATTTACCACTGAAACGCATGTCAGACACACTTGAATCACTGTGAACATTTCATTTAGCTGGAAAGAATCTCAGCAGCTGACAGAATGATGGAAACTCAGGATATGGTCACATTATCACCACTACTACTACTTCTGATGAATGAGATTATGTGTACATTCTCCAAATCTTCACAGTAAATAGTGACTATTAATTTACATGTGTATAGTGTGACGTGTATTAAATGTGTTTAAAATGTTTTATGTTACATAACATTCTAAAATTTACAAACATAATTTTTTCTTGACGATTTATATTCAGTGCTCTGATAATTAATACTTTTTGGCTTCATCATCTTAATAATCTTTTCCAGAA
>CAKAOH010000522.1:0-21026 GCA_916701665.1 Sebastiscus tertius | reverse complement strand
GATATATATAGATATATCTTTATTTATATATATATCTATATATATATATATCTATATATATATATATATATCTATATATATATATATATATCTATATATATATAGATATATATATGCAAAGTACTCTCCGCCTACCTCTCTCTAGCTCTCTCCCTCCCCCAAAGGTAGCATGCAGGTTAAAAGCATGTCCAGCAAGGCTTAATTGCTATTATAAGTGGTATTGTCAGATCAATTGTGTTCTTGTTAATGCAATGGAACCATTGGTCTAACCTTGGCCCGGCACCAGTGCCTCTGCGTCGCTCTCTTCTCTCTCCAACGCATCATGCCTCCCTTCCTCCCCTAAGGCACTATATTGATCTGGCTGCTTGTCATGCCTGCTGTCAGCTCCTGTCCTGCCGGCTCTCCTCTGATCCCACACCCGTATCATAGAGGAGGGATGAAGTGGGAGGTAGAGGAGCGGGGGCGGGGGATGACCGAGATCATGTAGTGATTTTAGAATTTGTGTATGGAAATGCACTGGACCAGTCAGAGGAATTGTTTATCAATGGCGGGTGATGGGGATAGAGAGGAAATAGTTTAAATGGAGAGAGAGTGAAAGAAGATTTAGGGTTTGTGTGTGTTTGCATTGCAGCTCGTAAGTGTTTATCAATGTAGGCTCTGGAGAGAAAAGGATGTTTGAGGTTTTGGATTTGCTTTTGCCAGGCTGGTGACTCAAATTGTTTATCAATAATGATGCACATTATCTTTTCCCCCGGCTGTCTTATTTCCATTTTATCTATTTCTACATCCTTTAATCTTCTCTCTGCCACTCTGTCTCTTCCTCTCTCCACCCTCTGTCCATCCATCAGCTAAGCCGCAGAACTCTGCCTTCATCGTCACAGTGGAAGCGGGCACTAAGCCGGTCGTCGTGGCACGCTGCGAGTCTGTGGACGGCCGCCCCGCCGCCCAGATCTCCTGGGTGACCGCAGCCAATGGCAATGCGACAACAGTGTCTAAGCCGGGGGTCGACAACACCGTGACCGTGAGCAGCGAGTACCGCATGGTCCCCACACCGGCAGACAACGGGAAAGACCTCAGCTGCGTGGTGGCGCACAGGACCCAGGTCAAAGCAGATAGCTTCCCGTTGAAGCTGGCAGTTCAATGTAAGACACCACAAACGCAGCCCAGCACTTCCATGAATTCCTTTGCTGTTCACACTCTAACATGAAACCTTAGAGAGATTAATTGAGCTATTTTTTTCTCCTCCCTTCTGTCATTCATCTGTCCTTCCCCCAGACGCCCCTCAGGTGACAATAGTGGGGTATGACAATAATTGGTATGTGGGTCGTACAAATGTGGAGCTCACCTGCCAGGCTACCGGAAACCCCACTCCGACGACCGCCCAGTGGAAGACGTAAGTATCCGCACATCCATCATCTCTTTTGTCCTGTCGTCTTTTCCTCCGTCTCTCTTTCCCAGCATCTCTCTTATCTCTTTTTCTCTCATTCCTCCTCACCCTTCATTCCCAGGTCCACAGAGCTGTAATCAGCGCTTTTTATTATTGCCACTACAGCCCTGTGCTCTGATTATGGAGATAGCCGTATAATTTCTCATAATGGACTCTGCGACTCCAGATTTAACCCTTGCATAATGAGAAGGACAATACGACTCCCTCTCTCCCTTTTTTTTCTGTATTATCAGCTTAACTGACAAAATTTGAGAAAAAAAAAAGAAAACAGAAAGTCTGGTACTTAAAATTGGAAGAGATGAGATTTTGGGCTCGGATCCAGCAGTTTTGATTTTCCTCCTGTCCCCATCGTATTTTCCTCCACTGTGTGATAATGGATTGGAAGGGGGAAACTGATTGGTTTTGCTCTGCCGATCAAGATTAGTAGAATTTGATGACATGGCACAATACAGCACATTTCTGTAAATGTACGTCTGTTTCAATGCTCTCATTGTAACCCAAAGTCAAATAATCCTATTCTCAGTTTTTTTTCCGTCCTTTTCTTCTTTCTCATGGCGATACGCTCTATATGTCCCTGCAGGATGTCAGGAGAGAAGCCAGACACGGTGCAGATCAAAGACAACGTGCTGAAGGTGCTGAAGGTGGACGACGCCGTCAACACCACTTTCGTTTGTGAGGTCAAGAACCGCATCGGGACCGGCAGGGACCAGGTCACAATCATGGTTAGAGGTGAGTTTCAAGGACACAAACAAGCAGACACCCCTAACACTTGTACACAAAAAAGTATAAATACACAAAAAAGTATAAATACATAGCATGTGTATACACGGTAGAGGTGGGAATCAGACCACATGATATGATATTATCACGATACTTAAGTCACGATACCATTTTATTGCGTTTTTAAACATTTTGCGATATGCGATAGAGCATTGCGATAAGATATATTGCAATTTATTACCTTTTTTCATCTGCTAATTATGCAGTTTGTCAACATCTGTTTTATTTAATAAGATACAGTCGTCACTCTGTTCATCTCTGAGATTTCATTCACATATCTTGAGGTCGGAGGTCAAGGGACCTCTTTGAAAATGGCCTTGCCAGTTTTTCCTCGCCAAAATTTAGCATAACTTTGGAGCATTATTTAGCATTCTTCCTGACAAGCGAACATGATTGGTTGGCACCAATCGGTTCCTTAGTTTGTCTAGTTTCATATGATACCAATATATCTTCACTTTAGCTTTAAGACTGGGCCCTCTAGGCCTACTGGCGGATTTTTAAAATAAAATTTTGATACTTGACGTACAATAGTGCCACGCAAAATATCGCAATACTATGCTGTATCGATTTTTTTTTTCCCCCACCCCTAATAAACGGTATTCAAGATGTAGGTCATATATCATTTAGGAATATACATTATCCTGCTTGGAGTACAAACTGTGTGTTTGTCACAAGAAACAAGTAATAAAGTGTTCTTTTTGGGCACTTCTCTGTGATTTGATGAATTAAAATTACTCCCGTCATCACAAATCCACGCGTTTGCTGCTCTAAGTAGGTTAAAGTGTAATTTGCACAAATGTCCTAACACACGAATGAATTGGACACAGTAAACGCTTCAGTATGAAGCAGTGAATATTTCAGAAGTGAAATGGAAAAACACATTTTGTGGCTCACTTGGGTCCCGTTCATCATCTAAACCTTCCCCTGGCTTATGTATGAAAACATTTATATCATCTGAACTGATGAACTGGAACCAAGTGCACTTTCATCACACCTGCTACACA
This sequence comes from Sebastiscus tertius, assembly GCA_916701665.1. Taxonomy (NCBI): domain Eukaryota; kingdom Metazoa; phylum Chordata; class Actinopteri; order Perciformes; family Sebastidae; genus Sebastiscus; species Sebastiscus tertius. The sequence goes on along the minus strand of CAKAOH010000522.1, from coordinate 17,795 downwards.
TTTCCTGGTGCGCTATGCTCTCATGTTTTCCCCAGGGACACACACCTTCTGCCTCACATGTCACATGAACATACACACATATTCTCTGTGCTGAGGACTGTCTTGGGTGTGTAGTGTAGGGCTAGAGGGTCCAGCTGCTCTGTCCATGTGTGTGTGACTGTTTTATAGAGTGAATACGTGCATGCATTTGCTTTTGGGTTCTCCCTTTTCAACTTTTCCCACCTCTTTTTCTCTGTGTCCTATTAAGATGCATGTTACTTTTCTACATCTCTTTGCATGCCCTCAATAAAACTGAATTATCAAAGTTTCTATGCCTCGGCAGAACCCAAGGTCTGTTTATCGGCTTTGTACATCACATAGCATTTACAAAGCGGTTTTTCACAAGGTTTTTTAGTGGCAGTTCACATTGTGGTACACATAGACGAGATTATATTTTTCGCTATTGAGGAATGAGAGAGGGAGCAGTTCGCTCCCTGAAGTCATGATCACAAAAGCAACTTGAGTAGCTTCTCAGCAAGTACCCTTGGCCATCGCTAATGACAGGAGAGACTAAAGCAAAGCAAATGAGCAGTGTTCATTAGAGTCAGTGAGTTGAAGATAAGGCTGCAATCGCTGAAAGTGATGAATTCCGCTCATAGTGACACTGTTGACTTTGAAATGAGGTGCATTTCAGTGTTGCCTTGGGTTTAGCCAAGACTAGACTTGCGCTGATACACCGTCTTGTCTATGTGCGTGTGTTTGCTGGTTCGTTTTTGTGATGTGTGTATTCAGGTGTATGGATCTGTGTATGCTGTGTAGCTTGTTTTACCACCTCAGGTCTCTGAGTTAAACCAACCAGAACGGTGTGATGAAAAACAGTCCATCCCTGTTCCTCAATAGGGTTAGCTGCACCCCTCCGCAGGGTTCACTCCTGCATTTCACCTCATACAAAATACATCCCCCTCCACTCTTCTGCCTGCACTTAACCGGAAGTTATTTTCTGCTGATGTCGGGGTAAACCTTGCCCGTAATGGGGAAAAAGTGTTTCTCTGGTGGCTTCAGTTTAAGAGCAACCCAACTACTTCATGCCCCCATTTCCTTTCCTTTTTTTCTTTCTCAGTCTCTACCTATTTCTTTTTTTCCTGTCTTTCTCTCTCACCCCCCCATCTTTCTTCAAGTCCCTCGGCTCCTTATGGTGCCACAGCATGCATCACCACTCCTCTGGGGCCATTCTGTACTGCTGCACAGTAGCATAACTGGCTTCTGTAGCACAAAGGATGTCACCATCTCCTGCTGTGTATTACAAGCAACAAGCAAGGGGAGATACAACGATGGAGGGAGCGGAGGGAGGAAGATGGAGGCTGCTGCTTTTAGACTTAAAAAGCCAGAGAACGTGCACCAGGATAAATCAGTGCCAGCATGCAATCCTCACACTGAGAGAGCGAGGGGCATGAGGGATAGAGGGAGAGAGAGCAGATGCTGACGGCATTTAAAACTCCCATGGGAATCTTGTGCCACTGCATCCTATCTCCACCGCTATTGGCCTCCACTATCTCTCAGCATAGCGTGTGTGTCTGTCTGTCTCCAAGCCTCTCAGAGCGGATCAGTCACCCTTTGCTGCTTCAGCTCCTGGCTGCTTCTCTACTCATTCCACCATCCGCTCCCTTCTCGCTCTGTCTTTTATCCTACATTTCCACTCTCATTCTTCTTTTTCTTTTTTTCCCTCATCCTCTCTCCTTCTTTTTCTTTCTGGTTCCTTTGGTCTCTTCCAGTGTTGAACTTCCCACAGTTTCCTTGCCCTATCATCTCCCTCCTCCATCTCCTCTTGCTCACTCGCTGCCGACCACCTCCTGCCTCCTTCCCACTCCCATCTTACTCACTGGAAGAGGTGGAAGAGGCGGAGGATAAGATGTGAGCTAAATTTGCCGGCAGTTAAGAGGTGACTGAGGCAACCAGCACGTGTCAGAGCGAAGAAGGGTTTGTAGCAGGCAGAGAGATGGCAAGAAGTGTTCAGAAAGATTGAGATTGTATGGGTTGGAGTGAAGTGAAAGAGTGGATGACGGTCGAAAACCGAGCGAGAGAAAGATGCGGAATGACTCCAGATGGGATGGCGATGCAGACCTGTGGAGGCTAATGCGAATGCGTGTAGACAAACAGGGCTAAGAGGGGCCGACAGGCGTGAAATGGCCAGCACCTGCTACATAGCAGGTCCCCCCGCTCCTCTCTACCCCACAGCTGCATGACACACACAAATCTACACACTAGTGTGTGTCTGTGTGGGTGTTTGCCCATGTCCTCTGCCCTCAGTCTTGTCCTGTGAGAGAGGGATGGGTGTCCTCTCTTCTCCTTGCCTCTCCTCCTCTCATCTTCGATCCTGCTGCTTACTCACACACAAGCAAAAGTATCCTTCCCTGCTCTCCCCTCCTCCCTTTCTTTCGATTTATCTCTCCCTCGCCATCTCCTTTACTGCAGTTTGCTCTTTTCATTGCATCTCTCATCCTCTCAGTTAGCATATGCTCTCTCCTCATCCTCCTTATCTCTCTCAGGTTGTCTTTCAGCCTCCGCAAGTCTGGCGCTGATCTCCCTGCTCGGAGAAGAGACTCCTGCCCTCAGCATTCTCTCTCTCTCTCCTGCTCATGCTATCTCCCTCTCTCTTTAAGCTTAACTCTTAAATACCAGTAGCTCTTCCTTAATCACAGCTTAGTAGTCTCCATCCCTCCGTCCATCCCTCCATTCCAGTTTCCTCTCGCGGGGGTTCCTGTGTGGCTAACCCAGATTCCCTCCATCTTATTCCCCCTCTCCCCATCGTCCCTTACGGGGGTGTCTCAGATGAACCTCAAAAAGTTAAAATGTCCTCTATCCAATCCCCCCCACATGGTCCGAGGGGCTCTTCAGTTCAACGGAAAAGACATTTCCTCTCAATTCGGTGCATTCGCTCCCATTTTTAGACTCATCTAAGAAGGCAGTTCAAGAGCAAAGGGCTTGGACATTTTCCTCCACTGGGTTTGAGCGCGTGTGTGTGTCTGCCTGTATCTGTCTGTGTCTGTCAGTGTGTGTCTCCGGCCATGCGAAAACGGCTAGAGAACAGGTCTGATGGAGCCAAGTCTCCCTCCAGCCCGCTACTGGCCCCCTGCCCACCCCTCATTAGCGCACACACACACACACACACATACACACACAGCTCTGTTCAATAAGTTAACATGCTGACAGAGAATACTGCTAAGCTATGCTCTAGGTGCAGCCCAGCCCAGCGTCAGACCACTGATGACCATGATGGCGTCTGTGAGTGTGTGTGTGTGTGTGTGTGAGTGTGTGTCTGTGTATGTGACCATGCGTGTTTTTGGGAGGCTGCAGCAGACATTACTTCCGCTCCATCTCTCTCATTACTTGCGGTCACTTGGAGCTTACGGTCGTGCTGGACGTGACTTCATAAGAAGCCTGCTGTTTTTTTGGCTTCCACAGTATGGTGTGTGTGTTTGTGTGTGTGTGTGTGTGTGTGTTTTGGGAGGGGTTGGGTACTGTAGTTCTGCATGTTTGTTTTTCTATTTTTTCCCCCCCTTGTTATCCACACAGCATGCATATTGCATTATTTTCTGCTGGCTCATCCAACAGCATGTGTTTAGAAGATGTCCTCTCCTCACCCACTGAAATACATTCCACTGGTGCGATGTTAGGATGTGTCTGGGTCTGTAGTGGGCCCGTACTGGGAGCCTGGAGCGGCTCCTTTTACATCTTTCTCTTGAATCTTTTAAGTGTTGTCTCCAGAAGGGTAGAATAAAACATGAATTATCACCCACAAAAGGATTTAAAATGACCAGCACAGACGTTGAGAGAGACGCTGACTTGAGCGACGCATTAAAAATAATTGGATGAGAAGAATTTAGGGAGAATTTGCATTTAAATTTTAGCGTAATTCCCTTTGATGTGACGGCAATGTGAGGCAGCATCCGGCCCCCAAGTTTGCACAGAGATTGTTGCCACGTTGCATGTGCTGGAGCTCCGCGGAGCCCGAGGTGATAATGCATTTCTTGTGTTCCTGTTACAAGTGGACACTGAGGGCCAGCTCTCACTCTCATGTGTGCGAACAGGAATGTTTAGCACCGCTCGGGGGAGAATATGAGGGGAGAGAGAGGGGAGCGTACTCGGGGAGGCTGGTGGGAGAAATTGAAAGAAAGGAAGAGAAAATATACCCACATGAAATTATTAATTTTTCTCCCTAGGCATATGTTGAAAGTGAAGCGCAGAGGGAGAAAGTAGCATGTGACAGAAGTACAAACGTTAACTGGAGAGATGGCAGGGAAAATGGATTTAGAGGAAAGAGTGTATGCAGGAGACAGCTGGTGAAGTGGAGGCAGAGATGGAGAAAGGGGGAGTGGAGAGGCAGAAATAAAGAGGGAGAGAAGAGCGGAGCACAGGTGTAGACAGCAGTCGACTTCCATTTTCTCTCTTGACAAGAATCAGTGTTACAAGAGTAATTCTGTCAGCTCTCTGTACACTTAACAAGAGCTGATGGATTTCAAATGGGAATGACAATAAGAATTGGGCTGATTCGCTACTTTCAAATTTAGGCAGGGATTTCGACAGCGGCGTCGACTGGTTAATCCTCTGCTGGTGAAAAGTGCAGAGAGTGGAAAGGAAAAGCCAGAGCAACAGACAGGATGCTCAGCTTAGCCAAGGGTTCTTGATCACCTTCAACCAGGGACTGAAATGAACATATTTTGTTGTATTGTGTAGGAAGCAGGGCCACTTTAAAATGATAGACTTTATTCCATAAGATAATGTTTCTGCCTTCTTTAGGGATCGAAAGAGTAAAATGAAATAATTCGATATATTGCGTCTGGGACATCCAAACTGATCCAAACAGAATAAACAAGTACATTAAATAGAAATACAAAATACATCATAAGCTCCAAACCTTGAATGCTTTGAACCCTGTGAAAGTGGGAGTAATATACATTCAGGCATCAATATTCCCTTCTACTAATAGTTGGTTTTAAAGCTCTGAAGGGAGGCACGTTGTTGCAAAAACAGCTTTTGGAATAAAGTCTAAGCTGTATATCCTTCATAGGAGTCCATAGAAATCCTACATAAGTTATTACTTGTACATAACTCCCTGTAAAACAACCTGCGTCATTTGGAGAACATTTTTGGTGAAACTGGACTGGAGCTGACGGATAACTCAGGCAGCGTTAGTGCCATACTCCCTGCCCGCTGAGTTATAGATGATGACCACTCGGGGGAAACGGTCACAGGGTCTGCTGGGAGTTGTCATACTCCCAGAAAGCACTTAGAGCTCTGAACTCGTGGCCTCAAAAAGCCTGAGCAAAGCAGTAACACTGTCGCGGTTCTCCTAGAGGCTTTACTCACCACTAGTGTCTTAACTTCTTACAGTCGGCCTGGTATCAAATCTCAATACTTTTTGAGTACTGACTGAAATGTGTCCATGGCACTGAAAGCTGGCAGTGAAGGCTTCTCAGATTCTTCGTGTGGTTTGCTTAATTTTTATCTGATATTTCCTCATTTAAATCATCATTTTGCTGATTTTACACTTTAGGCTGTAGGGCTGCAAACATAACTAATGCATTTAAATAGGCTGATTTTGATAAATGGAAGAAAAGGCTCCTCTAGAAAAACATGTTTATATTCCTCAGAGCAAGGAATCATGAACAGTATTGTTTTGGTGGTAGTGCTGAAACTTAAGTGTGTTATTGCCACAGTAAATCGAAAGAAAAATACCCAACTTGTGGTTTCCTTCCCTGCAAAAGCAGTTGTATCTTTTTGCTGTTCAAATACCTGCTTTGAAATATTGTACTAATATCACTGCAGAGGGATGTCGAGGGAGTGGGAAGTGTGAATGCAGAGAAGGAGCACTATATGGCTGACAAGTCATATGGGACATCTTGGCAACCCTGATTTAGACACTACTACTGTACCTCTCCCTGGAGTTTTGATACACAAACAGAAATACCGTGCATTCGATTATGGAGCCCTAGTTTACTTATACCCTCCTTAGCCAGTCTGCACTCTAAGAAAGCCTTTGATTAAAGAGGATCTATTATGTTTTTGTGCTTTTTCCCTTTCCTTTAGTGTGTTATATAGTTTTCTATGCATGTAAAAGGTCTGCAAAGTTACAAAGTCCAAAGTCCATGCCAAAGGGAGTTACTCTCCCCCACAGAAACACTGCTTCTGAACTGCCTGAAACGCCTTGATTGAAGTCTGAAGTGCCTTTTCTTCTGTAACGTGGTGATGTCACCAAGTAACACATTTGCACAATACCTGCCTAGCGACTAGTTTGGCCACGCCTTCAAACAAAGCTAGTTAGAGCAGAGACAGAAAAGTTTGGTTCGGTTGAACAATCACAACAGAGTGAGCCAGCTGACCAATCAGAGCAGACTTAGCTTTGTTGAGGGAGGAGCTCAAACAGAGAATTTCAGACAGAGGGTGAGAAGAGGTGCAGCAGCACAACTGATATGAGAAAAACAAAGTTCTTTTTAACATTAAAGCATCTAAACATGTTCTAGTAGAAACCCAAAATACAAGTACGCACCTGAAAAGGAGCATACTAGGTCATCTTTAATTCAAAATGGCTTCTTTTCACGTGTACGTGTGTGTGTGTGTAACATGGCAGTTGTGACTAAAATAAAAGTGCTGGAATAAAAATGGACACACGTCTAGGACTGACGTGCACTCGAGCGGTGCCTTTTTGCGGAGAGGTCCGCCAAACTGTCCCCCTGCTCTGTGCTCATGGCTTCCAGGAAGAGTTGTCACTCCGCTGTGTCACTTTGTCACTCACTCACTCCGCCACCTCCTCCTCCTCCTCGTCTTCTTCATCTAATATCCAACCTCCACTCCTACCATCCATCATTATCCTCCTCCGCTGCATGGCCTCCACCTGTTCTGCCCCTGCACGCGCCATCCCCCCCGCTCCTTCAGAAAGTGTGTGTGTATGTGGTTTGCACTTCCTCCCCCTCCCCGCCCTGCCTTGCGTTGTGATTTGTGGCGAGCCTTGGACAGACCCTGGCCGTTGAAGGGCAACACAGGGGGAGACGTGGCTGCGACGTTGTTGTGACGTGGCTGTGGGAATGGGGACAGGAGCAGCTCTGAGGGAGAGGAGGAAATGTCAGTGTAGGAAGAGACTCAGCACGCACACACACACACACACCACACACACACACACACACACACACACACTCTCACATGCACACACACATGACTGTACTGACACCTCAGCACTCTAACACATTTCACTGAATACAATTCAGACTAACACCACTGACACCTTCCTACCTTTCTCGTTTTTCCTCGACATTACCCTATCTTCCCTCTCTTCTTTATGCCGTCCCTATTTTCCCTCTTCTCCTCTCTCCATGTTTCACACTGGTCTCTTTTTCTCAACCATATTCCTTTCTTCCTTTTCTCTCCCTCCCTGCCTCTCCTCCCTCCTACAGAGCCCTCAGTGAACCCATCCAATGCCGGCGTGGTGGCGGGTGCTGTGATTGGCTCCCTGCTGGCCCTCCTTTTGGTCGCCGCTCTCATCGCCGTGCTTGTCACCCGTAGCCGCAGACAACAGCAGGGTTACCGCGCCAATGGCGGCAGCGACATGAAGACACGCATATTTGGTGGCGGCAAGAAGGCCAGCAAGAACGGCACGGGCGGAGGCGCAGGCAGCGGCGGCGTCGGAGGAGGCAACAACAACGGCCCCATCTACGTTTACAACGAGAGCTCGCCCCACCAGGGCATCGGGGAGAAAAACAACCACCACCAGCCGCTCACCATAGGGGGCCGGCCTGAAGTCGCCGCCACTACACCCACCGCCCAAGATATCCTGCTAAGCAACGAGTTAGATGATGCGGAAAGGAGGAAGTTTGATGAGCTGGAGGAGGACGAGAGGTATGACCACTTCACTGGGGGGGCCCCCATCCTGCAGCTTCGCCCGCCACACGACCAGGACGATATGATTGGAGATTACCTGGATGATGACATGGAGTCCCAGCGGGACGGCTCTGTCATCTCGCGGACTGCCGTTTACGTATAGAGAAGGAGAAGAGGAAAGCAGGAGGAGAAGAAAAAGGAGGGATCCTCCCGAGGATTTTTGTGGCTCCAGGGTCTCGTCCCTGTCTGATAGAGAAGAGAAAATGATACCGCTTTTATTTTTGAAAATTGATTTTAAACATAACCTATTGTTAATCACAGTGCAGCCCCAGAATGGACTGAATGAACAGGAGGGATATTCTGAAAGGAGCGTCGCTGTTATCTGGTCCCTAAGAACTGCAAATCAAACAGAGAAAAGAAACAACTTGTCTCCCACTGCTTCTGCTCATGCTATCGCTATCACTGGGACCTTGACAAGGACTCTTGACAGACAGACTAGAAGAGAGAAACCGTGTAGTGTGGGAGTAGGATAATGGAATCATGATACAAGCTTGGCTATAGAGGAGGCAACTCACTTGCATATTCACTCTTATCTTCACCAAAACTGTAGAAGTGGAAGGGGTTGTCAAGCAGTTGCGTGTTGCCTCGCCCGCTATTCTCCTGTGGGAAACCTTTTTGTTTTGGTAATGCGTTGTGCTGTGACAGCTGGTGGGTAGTTAGTAGCTAGTGATGGGTTGGGAGGAAGGTTTTTGAAAGTATAGACAGTAGCCATCAGGTGAATTACAAAGTATTTGCTCAAGTCTACTGGCAAGCTTTCATTCCCGCTCTCTCTGCCTTCCTCTCAAACTTCTCTGCAAACTATCAGCGACAGTAGACGCGCTTGAATTTACAGCATTTTTAAAAAGAACATTAGGTCGTCGTGCTGCACAAACACAAGAGCGGCTGAATTCAACAAAGCGAGTTTGCAAAGAGTTTGAGCTAAGTTCTTAACAAGGTATTCACATGCAAACTTTTGTACTGTGCCTGGAGGTAAAAGACGGTAAACAAGAGATGAGGGAGTGAGGTGTAGTCAATCTGACAGGGTCAAGGGATGGAGAGAGGGATGCAGGAGAACTGGAGAGGAGCGTGTGTCTCTTCTTTTCTCTTCCTCCTCATCCCCGTCTCTTCAGAGCGCTCCTGACAGGAGGAGCTTGATTGGTAATGAGCCGTGAAGTCGCTCGCTTAGCTGGGACCAACAGATTGCCACCACTTATCGTTTATGACGTGGCGATTCCTCCCCCTCCCACCTCTATCTCTCTATCATTCCTCCGTCTCTCTTTCTCTCTCTCTCCATCCCTCTCTCCCAGTGTTTATGGGGAGGTTATGATTTATCCGGTGGCGTCGAGGTCAGGGCCACAGAGAGCAGTGGAGTATTTTACTGCTCCTGATATGTCAAACGCCCCACTTACTCTATTCCAGCCCCGGCCTGCCCTGACACGCCAGGACTGGCTGATCCACCTGGAGTGGCCATGTTCACTCCACCGCGTGGACACCACGATCTCCTCCCACACTTAAGTAAATGGCCGGATGTAACAGAATCCCACCCCCCAAAGTATGACCGCGTTAGGTTAGATCGATTTTCAATCCGATCATGTGATATTTCTTTCCATTAGCGGATTTTGTTAAATGTAGTGAATTGATCGGGAGACATAAAAGGTTTGCGTCCACAGCGAAGCTCTGGGAGTCATATTGACTAACAGGCAACAAGCAGTAAAATGGCCCTTTACGATGCAGCTTCAGGGCTGATTGTCTTCTGACTGTTAATTTATCCTTCTAACGAGCCTTCGGAGGCTCGCTCAGGCAAATATTACTACTGCCCGCTGCGGTCTTTGAGGTTCAGTGTGCGTGCATCACCGTGTCTACATAGCCACTGGATGACTGTGATGGACAATCTTGGGAGAGACGCCCCGCTGTAGCTCCTCTAATCGTGCTTTTCCTGGCCCTCTAATCAGCTCCCCCTTGACCCACCGGGAATCTGGTGAGTGTAGCCCTCCATGACTGTACTGCCCTCCTGTAAGGCCCAGCAAAGATCTGGGTTGTAGCTTGCTGCAGGGTCATGAGGTCAAACGCAAAGGGTGACCCATTGCCAAGAGCAAGGATGACTGCGCTTGCCTGCATTTTCCTATCATAGCTGTTTTTAACCTTCAGCTATAGAGGTGAGAAACACTCACATACAGTACAAGTATGTGTATAGGGTGAGACAGTCCTAGTTTGCCTTTGTGATGGCTGTTAACCTTTAGAGAGGCGGAGAGAGACACAGGAGAGAGACACAAGAGGCAGATGATGAATACAGAGAGACGGCTTTCAGTATTTGAGCATATTGTAAGCCAGTGTGTTCAATAGGATTATCGTCTAATGGCCTTACCTTCTACATAAATGCAGCTCCTGTCAACCCGGGGTACAGTAAATGTACTGAACGCAGCTGATTTGTCACAACCACTCAAAATATAAAATATTTACTTATTTTTGCACTTGTGTGTGTCACCGCTACAAAGAGAAACATGAGTGTAATACTTGGGGTTATTTGGGGTCAAAATAGCGATTAAGGTACAAAACTGTTGTATGTACATTTTGGTGTGAGGTATCTGTGTACTATATATGTAAGCATCTTTATTTTTCTTGTGAAAATGTGGATATTTATGACAATGTAAATATCAGATCGATGGAGCCAGTGTTGCCAGTGTTGTGGAAGTAAAGAGGAAGGCGTTGTGGGTCGGCTAAAGTCTATAGTTCAAAAGTCTCAGAGGGCATTCAGAATGTAATTTTTAATCCAACGAATACCTCGGTGGTTTGGGTGTTAAAACATACTGAACTGACTGAGCTGAGTTTGCCTAAAGTGATAAAGAGTCGATTTTGTATTGGTGAAAAAAAAAGTTATCATTGCCTGCATTTCCACATAATAAGCACACAGTATTTTTTTGCACAACTGGCTTCTCCTTCTCCTTGACAGACACCCCGCACAATGCAAAAATACCCACAATGCTCATAATTTATTAGGTAGACTGTAACCACACAGGTGATGTCTATGTTGAGTCAGCTCTGTGTGTGCGTGTGTGTATATAGTAGTGTGTCGGTGTGTGTTTTTCGTGACGCTCGTGGGGCTTCGGGACATCTCTCACCGCCACTGGGGCTGTAACCTGAGTAGCCACCCTTTATCACCGCGGACAACCGGCAAACTGAAGATATTATTGTGCATTTCGAAGACTCAACTCGCGCACACATACTGTACATATACGCAGGATGCAGAGAAACATTCGCCCACTCGCAAACACCCCTCAGTCACTCTCATTATGCTCACTCCCACAGCCAAACTGTGCAGAAGACACCTCATACCTGACAACTCTGCCATCTCCTGACACGAGCCCACACAAACGCGCTCGCATAGCTGCACACAAACACACAAACACTTCTTTCTCCTCTTCTTGCTCAGTGGCTCTGTCAGGACATATACTGTGTCCTATTACTGTGGAAAGAGCCGCACCATGATGTGTCCCCCTGCTCCACTGCTTTCTATTCCCCAAACCTGATCCGGAGTCAGCGACCATGTAGAACAGAGACAACTACACATTCAGGGACACACACACACACACACACACACACACACACACACCTTTCACCTGGTGTCAGAGAAACTGGCTTTTTAGGAAACCGTTTGTCCGTTCCGCTTTTTGTTCCACACGGGGGGATATAGCTTTCATAAAAATGCCACAGCGCTGACCTGCTCTCCCCTCCCGGATCCCTTCGAATGCTTTTAGAGCGTCGCAACTTCCCACTCATCTCCAAAATGTTGTTTCTCTCACTTCAACCACCTCCGCCACTGCGACCGCCGCCTCCACAGACACACACACACACACACACACACACACACCGTTGCCACCCACCTCAGCACCCATGTAAGGCTTGTCAGACAAAACGCTTTTAGAGGAATCCATGATCCTGGCCCGGGTCTAGCACAAGGTTAGGTAGTCAAATAAATATTTTTCTTTTTTTCCCAGAAAGCCACACACTGTTGCTATTTCTTCGGCTCCAAACATTTGATGACTAATCAAAGCCTTAACATCTCCCATCTCACTCGCATAAAAGAAGAAAAAAAAGAGAGAAAACTTCCCTGTGTACATAGTATAAATATATAAATATGTAGCAGAGAAAAAGATATTACTAATTTATGGTGTCACGTTTGTGTATTTCTCTCAGTGACAGCAAGCATGAAGGATTTATTTTCTCCTATTACAGTTTCTCCTCTTTTCTGTTATTTTGCAGTGCTTTATAATTTATGTTTTCTGAGTGCTTTATTCTTGACTGCCGCGCTGTGATTGCTGCCAAAACTGGCAAAATGTGCTTCTTCTATACAAATGAACTGTACACACATGAGAAAACAGTCTTACCCCCCAAAATGTGCTTTTTATTATTGACTGCTCTGTGTAAACGTTGTTTTTTCTTTTTGTACTTTTTTATTTCACATTTTATTTTTGGTCTTTTGAAGAAAAAAAAAAACCGAATTAGAATCGTTGTCACCATTTTGTCGTGTCTTTCTATATTTTTTTTTCGTATTTGGTTGCTATTAAAGATTTCTTGATTTTTGAAAATGTTCCAGTGTTGCTGTGTGTGGTGTCTGTTTCTCCTCTTCTTCCCTCTGTCTCTTTAACACTAGCTTGGATGACTGAGGAGCCAAATTGAATAGAATTGATTCTCACTGATTAGATTTATAGATTAATTGATCGGGATATGAAGTGGCCTCTCTGTCTCTTGTCACCCATCCTTCACACTCCAGACACTCCACCCCCCATTTGTTTGTTTTTCCCACTCTCATTTCCTGGTCTGGCTGTTTGTCTCGTTTCACTTTCGATAAATCTGTGTGTGTGTGTGTGTCAACAGAGGTGTGATAACCGGCTTATGTGAAAAGCACCGGAATAGGAGAAGCCATTTTGTGGATTACAATTGTCCTGTACTGAAGCTCCACCTCCTCTCAGTCTCTCTGACTCCTATATGTGTCCCTGGTTGGCTGAAGTAAACTTGCTGCCTTGGTAACCGGTATGTAGGAGATTGCTGTAGGGCACATTTTTCACCTGAGCATGCGGAGTATGAAGAGTGGCAATACAAAGCACACATGCACTCTCTTACTTCAGGATGCCTATACTGTATATAATAATTATATTCAGTGGAGCCACAACACCTCTCAGACAACACACACACACACACACAGAGAAGAGGACAGAGTTGAGGAATGTGGTGCTGGAGCTTCAGCGGTTTTCCTGGAGGGAGGCAGTTTGTGTTTTCAGTTGGGGAATGTGCAGGCCAAGCTGAAACTCTGTGAATGGAGCGCCTCTCAAAGGCTGCATTGTTTGAACTCTGACTAAACCAAACTGGTTTGGTCAAATTTTAACAGAAGGACACGTAGAGGGTTGTCCGTGTGTGTGTGTTTCCAGGTTTGTGTATGAATGTTCTGGCATGGGAGTGAATGTGTGTGTTCAAGCGTGCATGTGCACCTGCCTTATTTGATTTTTGCATACAAGTACCCTCTCTGTGTTGCCATCAAACGATACAAGTTGTGCTGTTAACATCCCCCACGACTGTGACAGTTGGTTGATGGCGGTTGTGGCGGCTCGTCCTCGGTGTTTGCCTGGTGCTTTGATGCCGCCATGTATCTGCGTGTCATCCTGGCTCCTTGTCACGGTTCATTTTTGTTGCAGGCTTCTTCTGTCAATGCACAGCTATTTACTGTGAGTCCAGCCCACCATCTGGCCTCTCTAATTGCTTTGGATTTGAGGCTGGCGAGATAGAGAGCACTTACGCACACACTCCACACACACACACACAGACACACTCTCTGACTCCTTTGGTTTTTCTAGCTGAATGTAAAAAGACTCGAGTACAGCAGAAAGGCTTTTAAGCTGCAGCTACAAATAAAAAGCCTGTGCAACAATTTTTTTGGTCTGCGTTTGTCACTCTGAAAGCATGCACCTCATGTGAAAGCGGTGACCCCGTAACGCAGAACCTGGCCTATTTGAGCTTCGAGCAAATAACCTGGATCTGAAGCCAAAGTGACAGCAGCTACGCCGAGCGCTACCGCCGTGTTCAACATTAGCTTACAGTGATGAGACATGGTGAGGTGCCCCTGGGCAATCCGGCTAGCTGGTAGTGGCCCTGTTTAGACCAAGCTGTGTGTGCGTAGGCGTGTATTAGGCGGAGAATGAGCATGTGAGTGTGTTCTTTAGTCAAACAGCGTGCTAAAGAAGTGCGCTCATGTTGTTCATGTGTTGCTGCGCTGCAGACAGCTCACATTTTCACAGGATGTTTGTGGGGAAGGTGTTTATAAGCCGAAGTGTTATCAGACTGTTTGGTATGTGTGTGTGCATGTGTACGGTTTCACACATGCATGTTTGTATATGGCTGTATATTTAACTTCCAGCTCTGGCAGCCGCAGTGATGATTAAACATCTGATGGTGTGTGTGTGTGTGTGTGTGTGTGTGTGTGGATGAGCACACAGACCCACTTTGGGTCTCTCTCTGCTGATAACCGCTAACACAATGCTCCTCATTTAACCTCTCACCCTCCGGCTCCAGACCTAGCTAATAAATCCCAGAGTGAGTGATGAATGGGCCGGACTCTTGCATGGCTTTCTGAGTGATGGATGTGGTGACCTGGGCCTTCACAGGGATTAAAGCGAGTGTCCGCCTCTGCCCTCAATTATTAAAGTAGGTTCCTGCATATTTTTCTTGGCTTTAGAGCGACTGGCTTTTCTTGCTCTCGCCTGTGGTGAATCATGAGATCTCCAGCTGTGTGCGTCTTGTTACTGAAATATTTGTATCAAACACTGACTTCTAAGTGGCTCATCTTTTAACTGACAGCGATATGTTTCTCATTATTTTGGCTCTGTTGGATTTGACTCATAGCTCTTAGTGTTGTACATAGGCTACTCCTCCAGTTTTTAGGACAATGATCTAGAGCATGGGGAGACGAGGTAATACCTGTGGAATGTCCTTCTCTGGCCAAGTCAGTCATCTGACTTCTGTCCAAACATGTTTCATTTGCTGGAAACGAGACTGAAGAAGGCTAGTTTAGGCCAGTACTTCACAAGGAGCGACAACAAGTGTCTGCTGATGTCTGTGGGCTTAGACAACTTTTTCAAAGTCTGTGTTTGTTAACTTGTCCAATTGCTTTCTTTCCCTCTGTACTGTGTTGTTATACAGTACACAAGAGGATAGTTTACCATGTTCTTAGTTTATTTGCTAATTAGTACTACAAAGTACAGCTCAGTCTCATGGGAATGTCAATAGTTTGGTTTATGACCAAATACCAAACTAGTCTTGACCTGACGATGGTGTGAGATGAAAAGTATGGTTAAGGCGCATAAGCGCAGCATCCACTGTTCGACTCCTGGCCGGAGGACCTTTTGTTTAATGCCAACTTGCATTCTTTCTAATCCAGCAGGGGGCGACTCCTCTGGTTGCAAAAATAAGTCAGATTGTACAGAAGTCTATGAGAAAATGACCCTACTACTCACTTGATTTATTACCTCAGTAAACATGAGTTTATGGCCTCAATCGCTGGTTTCAAGTCTTCTTCAATACAGCATGATGTTCATTTAGTAAATTATGGTCCCATTTAGAGTCAAATAGACCATAAAGCAGGGTATGTTTTAGGGCGTGGCTACCTTGTGATTGACAGGTCGCTACCACGGCGTTGTCTGGTCTGGGGGTTGTCCGTGTTTTCGTCGTAGAACTTTAACTCTTTCACAGTGTGTTTTTAGTGCGTGAAAATTAATATTAACATTTTGGTCGCCTACACCCTCTTGTATCATTTCTGGTTGCAAAAAGTCAAGATGGCGACGGCCAAAATGCCGAACTCAAGGCTTCAAAACGTCAGTCCACATACCAGTGGGTGACGTCAGGGTGACTACGTCCACTTCTTATATACAGTCTAATGTCTTATCTCCCCACACTTCCCTCAAAAAATGCCCCAAAAAATCTAAATAAATAAATAAATATATACTGTATATACATTTATATATATTACAATTCATTGTTGAGACATTTCAAGCAAAACCAAATGTGAACCTCATGGTAACACTAGACGAAAACTCAGGGGATCATCAGCATCTGTAGGAATCATCCTCTGGGGGCCATGAATGTCTGTAATAGATTTCATGGCAATCATTCCAGTATTTGTTGAGATAGTTCAGTCTGGATCAAAGTGGAGCAGCATGGCTAAAAATCTCCACAGTACCTGCATTGTTCATCTGATGTGGCTATACACACCCTCAAATCAAAGATGTCTGTATTTAAACCTCATAGTCATTGTAAAACATGTAAATATGGACATTGCGTCACTGTCCTAATCATATACAGTCTATAGTCCTAACACTTTCTGACTGCAGTATTCCACACAGCCATTTATTGCTTTCACCGTTGATATCGCTCACTTTCACACTCTGTCATATTGAAATGAAATTGAAATCAATATTTTTTTTTTAAGAACGCGTGTATGGAGTTCTTAATTTCACACTGTCTGAGTCAGTTTGTGACAAATTGGGGCTTGTTGACAATTTGGGAGTCAGTAAGAGACCAATTTAGTTTCTGACTATGGTTATTTGTGAAAGTTAGATGAGGTATTTTTCAGTGGAACAGGTTATTGTGCCGTTGGTATTTCTGTTTTTGTTGTGGAAAGGATATGATGTCTGCTCTAATCTGCAGTCTTCTCTTAGTTTAGTCGCTGTTTAAGGAGTTTGTTTTGGGCGGATGCCGGGAAGGAAGCCGTGTCGGCCAACAACCGCTCACATCCATCCGCTGTTTACTCTGGAAACAGATGTTATCGCATTACCAAAAATTTTAATGAAATACCGATGAAAATAATAGTTCTTCCCCACCTTTTAATATAAACAAAAAAAAACTCAGTGTCATGGAATGGCGAGCTTGTTTGATTGACAACACCAATTTCAACAAAAATGTCCCAAGGACCTTCCTGTCAAAAATAATGAACACGTTTTCTTTTTTTTTTTTAACGAGAGGCTGCTTTAAAAGCACCAGACAGGCAAATGCATTTCTTCGATCCAACGGAGTATTGTTATCATGTTGAGCAAGGTGAAAGCAAAGAGCAGAGGAAGTTACATTTGTACATAATCACAGGAAATTGGAAAACGTATCATTCCTCTTCCTCAAGCGGTAAAAGATAACATCCGATCTTCTGGCTTCTGGTCATTCATTTTAGTTCAGCTGTGTGTCTGTCGCACACACACAAACACACACACACACATGTATATAAATACACAACCAGGCAGACTGACAAGGGGGAAGTGGATGCTCCTATTTCCCCTGGAGGCCTCTGGGCGTTTACTCTTCCTGTCCCGTGCTGACAGGGCTGGAGGTAGATGGGTGGTTACAGTGCATTGTTGGGCGTGCATGAGGCACGTCTCCCTGGGGGGTATGCACAAGCTCGGGCCGACTGCTGGGAGGGCAGAGAAGGGCAGGGGGAGGGAGGGAGAGAGGTAGTGTGGAGGGAGGGCAAAGAGGGCGTGATGGTGTGAGGAGAGTGAAGTGGAGGGTGGAGGGGTGAGATCTGAAGCCTTGCATATCGGCAAAAAGCTACAGAGAGCTAGCCGGCATATAAATTTAACAGTGACCAATGCAAGATTGAGTAAAAGTGGAAAAAGAGAAGAAAGGAGAGGAGGAGTCTGAGAGGACGGAGAGAGCGAAAGGGCAGACATCAGAAAAGAGAAAAGGGAGTAGACGCCTGATTAAAGATGGAGTGAAAGACGGCCGAGTGAAGGGAGGAGGATGATGAGGGCTGAGTTGTTGCAGCTGTGTTGATTTAGCTTCTCGTGTGTGTGTGTGTGTGTGTGTGTGTGTGTGTGTGTGTGTGTGTGTGTGTGTGCGTGTGCGTGTGCGTGTGCGTGTGCGTGTGCGTG
>CAKAOH010000521.1:0-20335 GCA_916701665.1 Sebastiscus tertius | reverse complement strand
GGGTGGGAGCCTGTGAGGGAGATAAGAGCGATGGAGGGAAAGACTGATGAGAGGAAGAGGAAGAGGAAATGATAGAGGATAAAGGCAGATATGGAGGGACAGAGGGGACTTATTTTTGTGGCATGACAGGAGTGAAAATGAAGGGGAGAATGAGGACAGAGTGGAGGGAGGGAGGGATGGAGGGGGTCCCTGTGCTGCAGAGACAGGTGCACCTACAACCTTTATCTCACCATGAAAACATAAATGTGTGTTCGCTCGGGCCATAAAGCTAATTGGACTGCATCAAACTGGAACAGAGGGCGGCCAATGCGAGACAGAGGAAGAGGAGCGGGAGCGGGAGGTAATTCATCATGGGGATGCTGCGGTTAACCGGCTATTCATAAGCACTACACTAAAAGCTAATCAGGGCAGGATGTGTTCGCTTCCCAGACAGAACATAAACAAGCCTCAATGTGCTGTCAGGTCAGAGCAGATAGAGACACACAGAGGGAGATACTAGTGATGTGATACATTTTGCTTTAGACTAATTGAATTAAATAGATATACTGTAGATGTAAATAACCTGTTAACTTATTTAAGGAATATTTTGACATTTGGGGAATCCACTTATTCAGTTGGATAAGAAGATAGATACCAATCTCATGTCTGTATGGTACATTTGAAGTTACTGCCAGCAGTATGTGTTTAAGCTTAGCTTAGAGGGGAAACAGCCAGGGTGGCTCTGTTCTAAGGTAACAAAATCTACCTGTCAACACCTCTAAGCCTTACTAATTAACGGATTATATCTTGTTCGTTAAATTGATGTAAAGACCCAAGATAATAAATAAGGCCTAATGATTCCTAACTACAAAAGTTCAGGAAATATAAACCCCCTGAGACCCCACAGAGTCTGTAGCAAGTTCAGTTTAACAGTTTAAGTTTAGCTCAATAACGCTCCAAAGTTAGGCTAAATGTGTAATGGCCATTTTCACAGGGGTCCCTTGACCTCTGACCTCAAGATATGTGAATGAAAATGGGTTCTCTGGGTACCCATGAGTCTCCCCTTTACAGACATGCCCACTTTATGATAATCACATGCAGTTTGGGGCAAAAACCATGCAGTTTTTTGTATTCAGCATAAATGTGTTATTATCGCCTATTCTAAAATGGTGTGTTTGAATATTTCTGCATACTGGGGTCCCTAAATAGTCTTGGAATTACATGAATTGGTTATCAATGTAAAGCTGAGACTCTTGTGGATCCAATGAGCCCAATTGTATTCATGTGTGATGACGTTAGTCCCCATAGAAGCCATTTCATTGTAGTGAGACCATTTTCTTTTTTTTTTAATTTGATCTCACTGTATAAAATGACCTGTTGTGACCTCTAGGATAATCACAGCCTCATGAAACGTTACAGCCACAAACTAGAGACCTAGAGCATTCAGAGGATGAATGGCTTTTCTAGGTAGATTGACAATAAGGGTGTTTCTGAGCAGTTTCTATAACAGAAGTGCTCACCATCCAATTGTTGATTAATGCAATTCTTGCAGGAATCTCAAAATGTCAAAAGTTTTTGATACCACACATCCAAATTTGATACCCCCCTAAAAAAGGGTTAATAGCTATTTACAGAGGCTAAAAGGCTAAAAATAAGAAGCCTAATTCTCCTTTACAATAATTCACTACATGTTTACAATCAGACAGGCAAACTAATTTAATTAAGATCAGCGTATATGATGTAATAGTGACATTAAATTGTGCCAGAGGAACCAAATTTGGGCTTTTATGGACAGAATTTTTTTTATTTTTTTTAAAAAGGTATATATCATGTTTCCTCTCTCTTAATCTCCCTTCATTCCCTCTTTCTCATTACACAGCTTTAGTGTTTTCAGGTAGTGGCACGGTTGGTAGGCCATACATATGAGGAGCTCGAAGGTGGGTGGCGTGTGATAGATAGTGGTGGGCCGGTCTGGGCCAAAATGCCAGGGCCCTGCTGCTAGCAAGCCAAAAGTGAACTCCATGATAAACCAGTCCGTAACAATAGCGGATGCCAAAACGGATTTCCTTCAACAATGCAAATAAAACCAACCAGGGGAAAAAAAATACATGTTACAAGAAAAGGGTTGATGATGCATCATGACTCATCTGGTGGCATGTCGCCATGGTGACCACTTTTTAATCTGTAATTACCTAATGGTGCATCTGTCCACAAGGGCATCCAAATGAAACCTGTTTTCCCGGGCAGATAACCAAATGGTTCTACTTGGCCAGGGAAGTTCAACTAATACTGCGTAACGCCCGTCCACTTCTACAGAATCTTCTACAAAATACAGTTTTATAAACCAATATGTGCTATGTTTAAAGCATTTCACTTGATTCACATGTAGTTGGCTCTCACCTTTGCCATTCTCCACATCCTGAGAGGCGATGACGAATCCAAAGCCCTCTCCCTGCTTCCTCCTCAGCTCCACATCAAACCCTCGGAGCGGCCGCGTTCGTTCACCACCCTGCCTCTCCAGACCCGAGTCAGGCACCGTGACACCGCCGGCCTCGTCCTCCAGGCCCGTGTTGATCCAGTCTTTGGGCTCCATGGTGAGGGTCACCGGAATGGACTCCAAGAAGCTGGTGCTCTGGACCAGCGAGGAGCGCATCGGGGCCGGGGAGTGAGGGGCGCTGACGGAAGTACGAGGCACAGGCAGAGCTTCTGGGAGCACAGAGGAGTTGTCTGAACCGACAGGTGGAGGAGGGGGGCGGAGGAGAGGCGGAGGGAGTCTCCGGTGGGAGCCGGGGGAGATGGTTGAATGATAGATGCCTGATAATGAGAGAGAAAATAACTGTGAGATGAATTTAGCCACAGTGGATGCTTGTTAGGCACTAGAATGACTCTACAACAAATGTGAATCATTTACCTCCTCTGTAAACCAACAAGATGACTTCTGCCTGTTTGGTGTGTTCCTGGAGAACTGTTTGTACCTGTCAACAAACATACATATACTGTGATTTATTTTGAAATTCTTTGTGTATATTTGACACCTTTTAAGGTTCAAGTGTTCATCTCTAAATTTGGTTGATTAGCATGTTTTCAGCCAGTGGTTGTCAATCTGGAGGAAGGGAGATGAATTCTTATGAAGAAAAAATATACTAGATTCTGATTATTTTTCAGACTTCTCTCTAATTTTAGTTTTTTTGTGAAATCCTGTATAGTTTGATCTCTTCAGGCCACAAAACATCATTCAAATGAACCATCTGAGAAGGGAAAATCATGCTTTGATTGAACTTTGGCCCTTCATTACCTGTGCAAAACTAAGACTCTGGACATCTGCTCCGTTGATCTTGACAATAGCATCCCCTGGCTGCAGGGAGTTGCACTGCTTCCTGTCCCAGACTCTTTTCACTATAGTCATCCTGCCTCCTGGACCGCCAGCCGTCACGCTGAAGCCGAGTCCTCGGTCTCCTTCGGTCTGGGCCAAGGCCACTGGCACCAGCTCCCCTCCGCTGAAGCTGCCAACTCCGCTGCCCACACTCATCGCCCCGGGGGAGGACACGCTGCTGGGACTCGCAGTGGGGCTGGTGTTGCCATGGAAACCATTGAAGCCTCTGTGGTGGCGGGGGCTGTCAGGGGTGGCGGGAGGTCTGAGGTGTGAGGGCTGCGGTCTGAAGAGGCGGGAGTGGGCGCTGCGGGGGCCGCCGGGGGAGGACGAGGGCCTCCCCGGGGACTGAGGCAGGGGCAGCCGGGACCCCGACAGGGTGCAGGTGGACAGGTCGCTCTCAGACGACTTGGATGTGCCGTAACGATAAGGATGAGGGGGCGTTGAGAGGGAGTTATTGTTGTGATTACGGATCATTGAGGCCCTGATGGAAAAGAATGGGAGGAGTAAAAAATCGATAGAAAATAAAATACGTCTTTGCTTTGACACATATTCTGGTACTGAAATGTTTAGGGCTGCAACTAAAGATTATTTTCATTATCAATTAATCTGCCAATTGCTTTCTCGCTCAACCGTTAAGTCTATAAAATGTCATAAAAGATATTTCATTGACTATCATATATGACAAAAAGCATCCTTACATTTGAGAGGCTGGAACTGTCTAAAATTTTGAATTTTCGCTTGAAAACGATTAATCAATTATCAAAATAGTAATAACATAATAGATTATTGTTTCAGGCAGCTCTAGAGGGTTAGTTAATGCTAAATAATGGATGAACTTGTAAACTAAATTCTGATGAACCTTACATTTCTGACCTGTCACTGCAGCCTGAACAGTATAACTCTATAGTTAGCTATTTACAGTACAAGATGCATTTTTTTGTCATTACTTGAACAAAAGGTAACTAGTAAAATTCTACCACACCAGTTGTTATTGGGTTTAATCTCCTTTGAAACTCAGAGCTCATTTCCTCCAGCCCTGGACCTCAGAGAGATCAGTCTTATTTGGAAAAAGTTTAACTAGAGCTGTCAAAGTTAAGATGACAAAAACGGGTTAACGCAAATTAGTTTTAACGCCACTAATTTCTTTAACGCAACTTGTGATTTTTAGGTTGTCGTGGGCTCAGTCTTAAAGCTAGAGTGAAGATACTGACATCATATGAAATTAGAAAACCTGAGGATGTCATACTAGCTTGTCGTGAAGGAGGCTAAATAACCTCTCGTCCACGCGAGGAAAAACAGTCATAGCCATTTTCAAAGATGTCCCTTGACCTCTGACCTCAAGATGTGTGAATGAAAATGGGTTCTATGGGTACTACAAGTCTCCCCTTTACAGACATGCCCACTTTATGATAATCACATGCAGTTTGGGGCAAGTCATAGTCAAGTCAGCACACTGACACGCTGACAGCTCTTGTTGCTTGTTAGACTTGAGTTTGCCATGTTATGATTTGAGCATGTTTTTTATGCTAAATGCAGTACCTGTGAGGGTTTCTGGACAATATTTGTCATTGTTTTGTGTTTTTAATTGATTTCCGATAGTAAATATGTTCATACATTTGCATAAAGCAGCATATTTGCCAACTCCCATGTTGATAAGAGTATTAAATACTTGACAAATCCCCCTTTAAGGCACATTTTAAACAGATAAAAAATGTGTGATTCATCGTGATTAAATATTTTGCTGGATTGACAGCCCTAATTTGTACTATTCAAAATCAGCTTCAAATCACTGTAATCAACTGCTAATTGTTTTAATTACACACTTGAGGAGGGCATTACAAATTCAAATGAATGCAGCTCAAAAGCACATTTCTGCAGGAACCAATTTGTGCCGTATACGTGTGGGTGTTACCTGTGTGAACCAATGGCAGAAACAACTTCGCTGTCACTCTGGCTGGCGAGCGTCGGGTCGAACGACTGCAGCCGGGCTAGACTTCTCAGTGAACGAGGAGGACGCACAGGTGGGGGAGAGGCCGCGTTGCTCATACTGGAGCGTCTGTATGATGGAGGCTGTGTGGTAGCGAAAGACATGGCGTTTCCGTTGGCGTCAAGAGTCACGCCTGGCTCCATGTAGCTCATGTCGCTGTGGACCCCGTTGTAGTTAAAGTGCTGGGTGTGGGGAGTGGGTGTCGGGAGGCGAGGTAGTTGGTGAAGAGGCTGAGGCTGGGTGGTGGTGGGTGGTAGGATGGGGTCGCCGCTGTCCAGCAGCCTTGGCGGGGGCTGCTTGGGACAACCATCGGGGTTGTAGAGCATGGGGTAACCTCTTGTGACCTCTACGTCCACACTGTGGCCCACTGGCACCGACTTGAGCATCTCCACCACCTCTTTGTGAGACACTCCCAACACACAGACGTCATTGATGTACACCAGGATGTCCGCTAATAAAGCACAAAAAGAAAACACAAAGAGATATCATTATAATACTTTATAATCATCTCCCGCAAAATTACACACCTTTGATAGTCTTACTGCTTCACCAAT
The DNA here is from genome assembly GCA_916701665.1 of Sebastiscus tertius. Classification (NCBI taxonomy): domain Eukaryota; kingdom Metazoa; phylum Chordata; class Actinopteri; order Perciformes; family Sebastidae; genus Sebastiscus; species Sebastiscus tertius. Next base: position 14,442 of record CAKAOH010000521.1, on the reverse strand, counting down.
TTCATATGCTTTGAGTGTGCAGATAAGTGTATTTTGCAAATGAAACACAGTCTGTGTGTTTTGTGTGGGTGCGGACTAATCCAACCAACTAATCCCTCTAAACCTATTAACAGATATGAACTAGATCAGCCCCTGCTGAGACAGCTTGTGCTGTGGCTTCCTAGAGTGGTAGTAACTGCCTGTACGGGCATTTGTGTGCGTGTGTGAAGTGGATGCGTATACCGTTGCATATGCGTGTGTTATGATAGCTTGATTATGGTGCGCTAGCCTCGAGGATTAAAGGACTGATTGTGTTATACATTTGCTGCGAGAGATCAGAAAAAGGTATAATCCCAGAGAGTGGAGGCAGAAAACTGGAGAGATGTTAAGAGAGCTGATTCAAATATTTCCACTTTTTGCAAAATTCCAGTGATCGTAGTTACAGCTCTCAGTTTGAAGATATGTTGTGTACTATTATTAATAATATACCAGTAAGTATTGTCTTTGTGTCTGAGAATGTGTATAATCATCCCTGGTCGGTTGTATATTCACCTGTCTTGAGTGCTGAGGGTCCGCTTGAAGTCACGCTGTAGACCTGGAGGAACTCTCTTGGCCTGCTGCCCCCGACGATGTTGAAACCAAACCCCCTGGAGCCCTTGATCAAGTGCGTGTGCACGGGGAAACCCCTGAGCTCTCCGGGCTGCTCCGTGAACCCTGGTAGTCACCGAAGATATACAGTGACAGAGAGACAGAGAGAGAGAGAGATGATGAGGTAATGATGATGCTTACCTCCAAGGAAAAAAGTCTTCAAGGCAGCAAGGATTAAAAAAAATACCACCAGAGTAATATCAGAGAAAGAGAGTTTCAGTTCCTGTGTGTTTATACGACTAAATGATTCAAACTGACGGGTTTTAGGAGTGAGGGAAAAGAGAGAGAGAATATTGCAAACCAATCCCCAGATGGTTTTTAATAAAAAAAAAAATACATAAATAAATAGACAAGTGGAAAGATTGCATTAAAAGCAGACTGCATTACAGACTACCTCCTTAAAATCAGACATGTAATCCTTTAGATTGACCCAATTCAGCTCTGCAATCTGGGTCTTTTTATTTACTGCTTACTCTCACTTTTGCATCAAAAAAGTTTTACTTTTCCTTCTTAATTTTTAGCCCTATGTTTGTGGAGTAGCATTCTTTACAAGTCGCATACATTAAAACTCCCTGGCACATTTTGAGTGTCAGATTTTACAGTAATCCTTCCACATGCAGTTTAATTCAGACCAAAATGGGGATTATATCACCTTCTGCTGGTGAGGGAAGTGTACTGCACTTTACTGGAATCACAGCATCATAACAGATGGGTTCCTTACAGTTCAGCCGTGTCAGACACACATCAAAAAGTAGATTACGTCCTTGTTCTTTTAACGACGAATCATGTGACCAAATTATGAAATTAAGTTGCCAGTCACATGCCGTCCACGTGTCGACCCCGCCAGCCTCAGCAGCGAGTCTGGCTCACAGCCAGCAGCTCCGAGCTTTAGGCCTTAATCACTTACACGTCTCCGTTCAGCTAAAAAGCTCATTCCGTCTCATTCCGTCTCATTTGTCTCGAACAAGCTGGCTATGTCTGCTACTTCCGTTCTCCACAAATACGTAGCTTCATTTAGGGCTGTTCAACAGTTAAATGTGTCACAAGTGTTGCAATAATTACATCTCAGAGAGAAAGGAGGACACAAAAAGAGACTCACATTCATTTTTGTAGACGGTCTCCCTGCTTGAGGCTCGAGGACTCTGCCAGTTGGTCCTCTTTGGGGTGCGGCTTGGAGAGACAAAGCAAAAGAAAAGATTCCCTCTTCAGAAACATAATAGCGTTGGATATAATATGACATGTAATACACTCAGAACAGAGATGCCTGCCACTGATAGTATGTACTGATGTATTCTGATCATGTTTAAAGGAACAGTTTGACATTTTGGAAATATAAATATTCACTTTAGATGAGAAGATTCATATCTGTTAATTTAAATATGAAGTTCGAGCCAGGAGACAATTAGTTTAGCTTAGCATGAACACTTCTGATCAGCACCTCTGAAGCTAAAACATACTACAGCTTTTTAAAAAAAAGTTGTATCCATAAACTAAAGGGCTAAAACAATGAGCTATGGGAATTTATGGTCTTGTTTCGTAGTTTGTTTCCCCTTCGAATAGTGTTTCCTGTACCGTTGACCGCCGTGGTTGGGGTTAGGGCTTAGATTAGGTTACGGTTAGGCATCGTAGAGTTAACTGGTTGGTGTTGGGATAAGGTCGGGTTGAGGTTAAACATCGAAGAAAGCGGCTTGATAAAGGAAAAAGATGTAGCAATGAGAGCTACCGTTTAAAATGGGTAACAGCAGTCCAAATTCCAAACATTGGAGCCGTGGCCCGTCCGCTTCTCCAGTGTGACTGATAGGAGTTAGCCCACGTTTTCACAATTTGAGGGTTACCTCCTAGACACAACCGCGTTAGCCGCTGGCCAGCAGTAGTATAGTCGGAATCACTTCCACCACAGCGGACGGGATCACACCGGCCAAAACAGAAACAGACGCTCCGGACCGAAATGGAAATTTCCAAGGAGAACATACTGGCTGTAGCGTTGTTGTCAGAGAAGCCAGTATTTCAATTTAGCATGTTTCCTTAATCTCTGATGACATATCATGGTCATTTTATGATTTATTACAGGAAATATATGACATATTGGTCCTTTAAAGTTAGGGATACATTTGAGCTCAGGTGAAGGTAAGGGGAATCACAAACTGGTGGGTAACAGACTTTGACACAGAGTGGCCTGGAGGCAGACTGCAAAACCACAACTTGTTGTTTTTGGACTTTAGTTTTTGATATAATGTGTTAAGTCAGTGAGCTTTAGAAGTGCTGGTAGGTCAGGCTAGATACTTCCCCCTGTTTCCAGTCTTTATGCTAAGCTAAGATAACCATCTTGTGGTTCCAGCTTCATATTTAGTGAACAAATATGAGAGTGGTGTTGATCTTCTTATCTAGCTCTCTGCAAGAAAGTAAATAAGCTTAATGAGCGTATACTACATAATGTTGAATGTCTTTAACAGATTTGTGAAGAACAGGCAGACACTCACTCTATGTAGTGAGACTCTCCGGGGTCACTGAAGGCCTGGTCCCAGTGTTCAGGCATCACACCTCTCACCCTGGCACCGCTTCTGCTGCCGATGATCCCGTTCTCTACGACGCGACCATCCCCGCTGCTGGATGCACGGGGTCGCCCGGGAGACCGATGACTTGCAGGGACGCTGCTGCTGACACCTGCAGAGCCTCCTGAAATTTTAGTGACAAGAAAGAGTGTTACAAAGAGTGATTATTAAAAGTTTCTCCTGCAATCTGTAACGACCTGATGCTGTCAATACCATGACAGGCAAAAAGACCTGAGGTCAGCATCTCAGCCAGCTCCGTCCTCCCTCTAAGGGGGGCAGAGTGTGTGACCATGCATCCCATACTAGCAGCTGAAGAAAAATAAGCTTTTTTTTTTTTTTTTTAGCCTTGCTGTCCTTGTAGCTGTCCTTCAGCTCCAGCATGGATCTGAGAGACACAGGACATAACATGGGGTGTCCTGAGTCCCGCTGTACTCGACAAGTCCTGCCGAACCCATCCACCCACACGGTATCACTTCAGAAGGATGACTCAGCACAGGTCAGGGTGTTGGATGGCTCTCTCAAACTCCATCCTGCCTGAATCCTGTATTCACCTCATACCCCCCCACCCCTCCATCAGGCCGCCTGCTGCCCTACCTGCCTGTTTGGAGCACGTCTCTAGCTATCTGGATCTCTGCCTGCCTGTGTTTCTCACCTCCCACTCCTGCCCGCCTCACTCTTATCTGCTGTAGCATTCTGGCTCCCTGCCTCCACCTTTCCTAACACTCAGCCTCCCTACCTGCCTCCATCACCACCCTATGTCGCTGCCTCGCTCCCTTACCCTAGCCATCTAATCTCATGCTCGCCTTCTGTTCAGCTCGTGTGCTCTAGTTTCTTGTTGCCGTCTCTTTTCCAACTCTACAATACGCTTTTTTCTATATAAATGACGTGATTAACAGTGGTGGAAAGTGCAATTTTTAGGTACTTGTACTTGAGTATTTGATATTGTTTTATGCAATGCCATTTAATGAAATATTGTACTTATTTCTCCACCACATGTATGACTGCTAAAATGTTTGCACACTTACATATTACATAAAAACAACAAACATAAGCTTTTAAAATACCATGCATTATCAAAAATTAATTTCAGTGGTTTCCAACCTATTTATTTTGTGATCCCTTATTAAAAAGCAGTGTCTAGTTGGGGTCCCTTGTCACGTTTCCGAGTTTTTAGCAGTTTTTAGAGAAATGTCCCCTCTTAACTGAGGCCCAAAGAGGTCAAATTAATTAAAAAGAGGCAAAGAGGCAAAGATTAAAGAAACACCCACAAAATGAACACCAACTTTTACTTTGATACTTAAAGTGCATTTTGATGATAATACTTCTCTACTTTTACTTAAAGGGACAGTGTATAGGATTTGGTGGCATCTAGTGGTGGAGTACCCCTCCACTCACTCCTCCCTTTCCAAGAGTGTAATGTGAGCCGCATATTCACGCCGTTCACCTTGATCAGAGGCCATCCTTACCATAATAACACTACTTTAGGAGCAATAGAAGTCAGACGCCGGCTGGCGCAACCACGGTTTTGCACTGTCCTAGGTTACCGCAGTTTCACAAGCACGTTGGAGAATTGCAGTGGCCTTCAGGTACTGAGGCTACTGTAGAAACAATATCGGAGCAACATGGCGGACTCCGTGAAGAGGACCCGCTCCTTATGTAGATATGAAGGGCTCATTCTAAGCTAACAAAAACACAACAATTCTTAGTTTCAGGTGATTTATACACTAATGAAAACATAGTTATGAATATTATATTCCATTTCTGAGATTCCCAGATCTGTTACACACTGGCCCTTTAAGTAGGATTTTGAATGCAGAACTTTTACTTGTAATAGAGTATCTTTACATTGTTGTATTGCTACGTTTACTTGAATAAAGGATGTGAATACTTTGTCTCCCACTGGTGATTAATAAGCCTTTTAAACTTTCTAACACAATAAACCACATCTGGTAAAATGAGTCATCCATCACATCCAAAATAGAAAAAGTTTTGCCTCATGAGAGAACAAAAATCCATATCGACCGTGTGTTGGCTATTCCAGTGTGAGGTGAGCCTAATGATCTAATTCAAACACTTGTCACATGACTCCCTCACCTCCTTGTGTGCACACTTGCCTATCTGCTTACCTCCCTGCCTGCTCGACCTAAAGGCAGCCCGACCTTTCTTTGGAGGTGATCCAGCAATCGATGAGGCCACCGCCCCACTGAGAGTTTAGAGCATACTAATCGTGATAATGATTGATTAATTTGGGTATCAGAGACTGGAGCTATAGATAGAGGGACAATGCAGTTTTTAGCTGCTGGCCACTGTGCAGGGCTTAAGAGATAGGTTTTCTACCGTCGATATGTCTGGAAAAACTATTTTAAAAAAGGACGCCAATGACTATTTAATACTCCACTTTACATGTATGACCTTGCCCACAAATGCTGTCACACAGACCAGGTTTAGCAACACTTGCCTGACAGGCCAGAGTCGTCCTCGCTGTTCTCACCGTCCTCTGCAGTCTTCTCCAGGTTGCTGAGGGATTTGCTGCGTGTGCGGAAGTTTCTGAGCAGGTTGCGGTGTTCCTGGTAGGTGATGGGGGGGCTCTCCGCGCTGATGTGAACGGGCCGAGGTGTGCCGTAGTAATTCCCTGAGACAGAGAGAGGGACAGGAGGAAGGCGTCTTGAGAAATGGCTTTGCAATGAATGAAAAACTGTAAAATTGTGTGGAAACGCCAGTGGTCAGTAACAGGACACAGTCTGCATTAACATGTTAATGAGCTCCAATCTGATATGAAATAAAAGACTGTATATTCACATATTCAGTAGAAGGGTGGCTTCATGTCATTATGCACACAAACAGCACAAACTACATGCCTGCATGTACAGTATGTGCATTATGTCTCCCCTGAGGTCATCTGCTGGTTATTATTTTATATTCTCAGCTCTAGCCATCTGCTCCAGCTGCTAAAGAAAAAATGAAATTACCTCCACCCCTCCATTTGGCTCATGGAGACCCAAATGGGTTGAGGGGAAACATTAGATTACTGAACTCCACAACAAGGTCACCAGCCTGCAGGTTTCTGCAGGCTACTGTGCCGCGCACAATGCTGCTGATACTCCCGATTGCTTCGCTGTAGCAACGTGTCCGTCAATGTCGCATGGAAGGTAAGTGAGGATGACATTTATACCTCCCATTAAACTCTTATAAATTATGGATGCTAATGTATGGAGGCTTTTTAATCAGTGGTAGCCCTCTGACCCTTATGGTGGGGGGAGGAGGAGGCAGCGGGGTAGATACGAGCTGAGCAACACCTGATGGCATCAATATGTATAAAGACATGGCAACTGACTGGCCTATTATGAACTATAGTAAGCCTCATTCATCACAACAAAAAACTGTTTTCAATATTTATTTATAACAGCTAGACTGGCTCTCTCCAAATGTAACAATCTATACCATCACCTCTAAAACTCATTAAAATGAACATGTCGTTTTATCTTCTTGAAGTCTTTGCATCACCCTAAGGTTGCCAAGCGACCAGCAGAGACTCCAAGAAGTCACTGCACCCAGCCAAGAAACAGGGCTTTTCTCAAACCACTTCCGACACCCTCTCACGACTGACTTCCACTTCGTTTGCACATTCGGGTTGAGGGTCCGCCATATTAAATGCACATCCCCTACAATATATCTTTGCACTTTCCTGCCAAGCTTTCATTTTAAACAGATACATGAAAATAGTAGGCCTATTTTTAAATATTTTTATTAAGGCTGTCAAAAAGAATGCGATAACAACACATTAACGCAAATTTGTTAACGCAAACGATCTTTTGGAGGCTGTAGCAGGCTAGAGTGAAGAGGCTGGCATCATATGAAACTAGAAAACATAAGGAATCCATTGGTACCAACCAATGTCATACTAGCTTGTTGCGAAGGAGGTTTAATAACGCTCCAAACTATTTTAGCGAGGAAAAACTGGCATGGACATTTTCATAGGGGTTCCTTGACCTCTGACCTCAAGATATGTGAATGAAAATGGGTCCTATGGGTACCCACGAGTCTCCCTTTTACAGACATCCCCACTTTATGATAATCACATGCAGTTTTGGTCGACTCGTAGTCAAGTCAGCACACTGACACACTGACAGCTGTTGTTGCCTGTTGGGCTGCAGTTTGACATGTTATGATTTGAGCATATATTTTATGCTAAATGCAGTACCTATGAGGGTTTCTGGACAATATTTGTCATTGTTTTGTGTTATTAATTGATTTCCAATAATAAATATATACATACATTTGTATAAAGCAATCATATTCGCCCACTCCCATGTTGATAAGAGTATGAAATACTATACTATAATTTTGAACAGATAAAAAAAATGCGTGATTAATTTGCGATTAATCACGATTAAATATTTAAATCGATTGACAGCCCTAATATTTATTGTAATTTTTCTATAATTACTGTATGATTCTTGTTTATGCACCAAAACACCAAATTCCTTGTATGTGAAAACCTTCTTGGCAATAAATATTATGTGGAGTGAATGTAATGAGTCTGCCACCTCTCTGCCCACATTGTTACTTTTGTAGCTTATTATTAGTGCTGTGTATAACAGTTGATATGAAACCATGGTTACGAAACGTTACGACAGTTTCTGTTTCCGACGGAGAGAGGGAAGTTCGTCCAAAGCTTGCCGCTGTATTTTTACCCTTCACCTTAAAGAGGGGTGCTTCATTTAGCTGTGACTGTGACTACAAATGGAGTAGAGACTATCCCGTTTGAGAAAGGCCCATAGTATCAGATAAACAGTTAAACCAGTTAATTATTGAGCGTTAGAGGTTTTGGCAGGGTCGACCTCACCTTTGAACTTTCCACTCTCGAGCAGCGCTCCCGACTCCTCCAAGGAGAAGAACTCTTCAATGGAGACAAAGTTGTAGTCTACGCCTGAGATCTCCCCATCTCTGGGCTGTCTGGTTGTACCTGGGAGAGGGAGACAACAGGAAATATTATGTGTATATACATCAAAGAGGATAGAATTACCGCCAGCTCTCACGTGGATGACGCGTCAATTAATCACGGCTTTTTCCTCTCATCGGGGGTCATGAATCTTTATTTAGTGTTTAAACAAAACAGCAACTCGGCAGACTATAAATAGTCCAAACATTACAGTTTGACAAATTACAGAGAAATAGTCCAATGAAAGGGAACAACTTCATGGATCTATTCTGGTTGTATTTAAAGTTATCGAAAGGAGTTAACACATTGAAGTAGAACATTAAGTAAGGGATAATGTACATTCATGTCATTGTTGTGAAATAAACCCCAACAGGGTGGTGTTGCATCGCCCTGTTGGGGTTTCTTTCACAACAGTGACTCACTAGCTGTACATTATCCCGCTTATTATACGGCTACTTACTTAAGAAATCAATAATTTGACACAAAAACGCTCCGCCAGAGTCCGAGATCAGAACTGCGCCCGTAGCAACGGTCTGTTATACATAGCAACGATCTGTTATAAAGAAATAACAGACCGTAGAGCTCTCTGATTGACCAATCAGAATTGAGTATTCACAAAGCCGTGTAATAATTGATAATAACAATTAACAGGTGACCTCTCTAATTACAGCATGATGTAAAGTCAGAGCATCTACCCACAAACCAACATATGCCCTTTGGTATGAAGAGCACGATGATGACGGTAGGCATTTACCAAGCCCTCTTTATTATGAACGGATCAATAAGAACAGAATTAAACATTAATGAGGCACTGTGAGAGTCTTAAAGTCTTTCGATCACCATTGCAAAGATGGAGCTCTCAGATGATCAATGGTCTGTCATCATAATTGATTCACATTGACCTTGGCCTGCAGTAAGTCTAAAACACAGCAGGGAAAGAAAGCATCATTACAGAAACACTGCAATGTGTTCTGTGTTTTGATCTCCCAATCACTGGATACATGCTCGGGCATGTTTAATGTGAAATATATCACGTTGTTATATTACTCAGGAAGTCAAATCTGATGGAGTAATTTTAATTTGCAAATTGAACTAAAAGGCGCCCGTTCTGACCTTGAGACAAGTAATTCCTTTCCCAAGACAAAAATCACACCAAGCCCAAACTGAGGACAAAGCTGCGTCCTTCTCCTGGAGGACCACATGTGATGTCAGCGCGGGGTCGGCAGGAGGGAGTCACACCCAGCTACCCTATAAAACCCGTGATTAATGCGCCGCTGTCCTGGGAGCTGCTCTCCCAGCCACAATGACACATGCAGGACTGCACAGAGCATGCACGCAAACACACACACACACAGGCCAGAAAAAACCCTAAATTAAACAGACACACACACACACACACACACACACACACACACACACTACAGCCAACTCACACATGTAGACACACAGGCATGAGAGAGCAGGAGGCATCTCCATCAGCCTGACCTCTCCTTTCTGTAGCACAGGGTGTGTTTACTGTACAGTACGCGTCCCGATCAGCGACAGAGGATGAGGCACTGGCCTCTGATTTTGTGCTGGCAGCAGTTTTCATGGCTTTAAGTTTCATGGCTTTAGGTGGCAAAGGTATACATACAGACCAATAAAGAATCTCAAAAAAAACATGTACATATGTTGAGTTGACGGCTGCAACTGACAAATATTTTCATTATCATTAATCTATCACTTATTATCTTGAGAAATTGATCGATCATTTGGTCTCTAAAATGTCAGAAAATAGTGAAAAATGCTGGAAGCTGGGACGTCTGATTGTTTTGCATTTTTGCTTAAAAAATAACATAAACACTTGTTAATGTAAAAGTCTTATTGATAACATTTTTATCTATCCATTATCTGTAACCGCTTATCCTATTCGGGGTCGCGGTGGGGGGCTGGAGCCGATCCCAGCTGACGTTGGGCGAAGGTGGGATACACCCTGGACAGGTCACCAGACTATCACAGGGCTGACACATAGAGACAGACAACCATTCACACTCACATTCAGAGAAAACCCTCACTAACACGGGGAGGACATGCAAACTCCACACAGAAGGGCCCCAAGCCGGGTTTGAACCTGCGAATCTTGCTGTGAGGCGACGATGCTAACCCCTGCACCATCTTGCAGCCCTAACATTTTTATAATAATACATCCATAGAGCCTGAATAACAGTGCAGAATAAAAGTATGGCTTTTCCTGAAAAAGAATATTAGGATTGTGAATTAATAATTTTCAAAATTCTGGCGGGTCCAAAATGAATGTTTTGTTTATCTCTGTGGAAGATATCTGACATTTGGTTTCCACTTCTAACAAGGCTTGTGAGCCAATAGTAAAACAACGTTGGTATCACGTGGTATCTTTAGGTCGTCAGTTAGTGTGGAAAAAACGGATATAGATTGACAGTAAGTGTCTGGCAACGACTTGTTGTGAAGTGAATGCAATGGAACTGGGGAGAGAGAATGCGACATCTAGAGGCTGAATGTCAATCAATGGTATCAATAGCACCTTTAAACACTGACTAATTTTCTGTTGATCGACTAATTGATCGATTTCAGCTCTCGTTGAGTTTTCCTATGTTGTGCTCTGTGCTTCCCGGAGAAGAGATTGTGTTCGACCCTCACTTCCCGGCTCATTAGGAAACTGACTGTTGCTTTGAAAGGTGATGAGAAGGGCTGATGTGATTGTCCATCATTATAGCTCACCCCCAACTCCACCATGCTGTTACTGTATAATGTAATCCATTTTGTTCCACGCTTGCACCAGGGGTTGTGTTTGCACCACCACCCACAAATATGAAAGGAAATTAGAGGTCTCGGTGTCTAATTAAAGATCTGATGGCAAATCTGATGGCATCTGACATGTGTGTGATTCTTCTCCTCCCCTCAGGACACGCAGTATCTCTCCAGCTGATGCGGTGCGAGGCAGGGATTCATTATCTATGCGCCCTCCTAGGAAATATATATGACATGTCAGCGGGTGGGGACAGGATGGATTATTGACATCTTCTTCTTCCCCGCCTGTCCCTGCAGGCGCCGTGCGCTGATCCCCCGGGAGAGGGGTGAGGTAGGGATTGAAGAGGTAATTACACAGATCTCGGTATCAACACCAAGAGAGAGCTGTCTGTCAAGATCATTGCACACAAATAGCTAACAAAGAAGTTGAAAAGGCCACAGACGGTCTCGCCTGACAACGCCAGAGCGAGCACATTAGCTAAATGATGATGTCTCTTATCTCTGACTCACTCCGAAGACAATTAGAAAAGTCTTTTATGGAGGAGACGGAGAGACAGAGCCAGCCTTGAAGCTATGACTTTGGCTCTGAATCATCCAAGGGCACGTGTACAAACGGTTAAAGCGATTACACAAATGTGGATGGGGAAGTTCAGGAGGGTTAATGTAAAGTCTTCTACATGGAAATTACATGAATGAGGGAACAAAAAAGGGGTAGTTTTTATTCTACATATGAAACAGGAAGCTGTGTTATATAAAATGGTTTGTTTTAGTGGACTGAACACATTTACCTGCTCCCCAAAGGCTCCACAGAAAGCATCCTGCCTGCTTGAGCGCCATTAGACTGCAGCCAGGCCTTCCTCCTCTTTGGCACTAATAGACATTTGCTTTTAATTTAATTCCCCCCTCCCTCTACATTATTGATACCGTAGCTTGCATTTACTTAATTCTGTCATTCATTTCCATTTTTATGCACTGCCCTCCTGACTGAGCCTTTGTAATGATATTTCTTGCATCAGTGCCAGCTCCAACATCACAGAACATTGTCTCATCAAAAGGATTCAGGGGACTGACGTACTCTCTAAATAGCACAGCAGTACTAAGCTGCAGTTTCAGAAGAAATAATAGCATCGAAAATTTTAAAATATCTAAACTGAGAGAGATCTCGTCATTCTATCTTTGCATTCCCCTCAGTAAAAACATTTAAAGACTTGAACTATGCTCACGCTACTCTGAGGCTAATTAATCTTTATCTTAGGAATGTCAAAGTTTTAATTATCAACAAAATAACCAACTACAGCAAAGAGTCTCTTGAAACAGGAGGAACGTACATATGATCCTGAAGGGGGCCACAATGAGCCGCTGATGAAAACTCCTCAGCATCAAGCACAGCTGCCTCCTCCATGGAAAACAACAACAACAAAAAAAAAGCTGCTCCTATAGAGTAGATCTATGAGTGGTCTGAAAATGAGATTTTCCGAGCCGTCTCGGGGATCGAGCTAGTATGCGCGTGTCGGTATCGGCATGAGAACAACGGCATCTTACTCCAACTGACATCTCGAGCAGATCAGAGGATTACACACCCAGAAGGGGCTGAGCCCGCCTCGTTGTCACTCTCACTAAAAGAAAGCACTCAGAGATGGGAAGTTGTTTCTAAAGTTTGACACCACCGGCAGGGGAAGGCTGGATTGCTTTATTTAGCATATTTCTAAATATTGTGCCAATGAATACAGCGTCTTTAGAATAATGTCTACAACCTCCAAACATTGATGTAGTGATTGATCTAAATTTGTATGAGCCAATCCTCTTTTAGCCATCCCATTCTCTTTATTTGTTGACTATTTATTTGGGCAATTCACTCCATGAGCAGCTGCTTGTAGATGCACGCATGCATGCAGGGCTAAGTAATGAGAAAGTCTGATATGAATAAATAATATGCAATTATGCCATAATATGAATATGCATGCTGTGATTCTTGCCCCATCGTGGGAGTTTTGACCTGTGCCCTGTCCTGCCAGCGAGTGGGTTGTGTGTCGTGATGGCAGACTGTCCCACATGACCTACTTCCTGGACTAAAGGAGAGATTAGCAAACAACTCCACACTGCCACAGAAAGGTTAAGACTGCGGACACACTATAGGTGGTCCGTCTCCTCCGTACTACCACCTGCACGAGGAAAAAAAGCAAAACAGACCGACGCAAGTCAGACAATTACATCAGAAGCACAGATCTTTCTCAGAAAACCATGCACGGCTGCTGCTATATCCTCTCCGGTGACGTCACATCATAGAGGATTAAGATAGCAACAGATGTACTACAACTAGCTGCCTTTGGCTGCCATTGTGCTGGATTCATAAGCATCAAAATGAAAACTGCTTGTGTCGACTACGGGCCTCTTTTTCAGGGGATGATACAAAAGCTGCACTAATAGAAAGAACCTGTCAAACACATTTAATACCAACTTACCAGCACCCAAACAAAGTAATAGCCTGGAGCACAGGGGTGAGGATTGTGAGGGGGAGACTGCCACGGAGGATAAACCCAATGTTGTGACAATACAGCCTGTTGCTATGGAAATGTCCAAACGGATTGCACTTTCATTTTCTGTCTCACTTTAGTCTGATAATGTGTCAAGTTATTTTTTCTTCATTATTTCATTAAATCACCTCAGTTCTGCTTGCACACACTAACACAAGGAAGTGTTGGAAAACAGTTCTGTAGGCTTAAAAGCCAATTAACACCAAGTTACTCACATGGTGGCAACCGTTAGATGTGTTATCAAAAAATTAATGCGGTCCGTAACTTAAAGGGCAACTCCAGTATTTTTCAACCAGGACCATTTTCCCATGTTTTTGTGTTGAAGTGACTAATGGGGACAACAATTTTTTAAATTGGTCCAGTCAGTCCGGCTCAGATTGTCATTATAAGTGTCTGATAACATAATGGAAAGGACCCTACAGAGAAATAAAATGCTTTTCTTTACCTTTTGCTTGATCCGCTCTGTTTGTTATTGTGTGTCTCTTTCGACAATCCACGTTGTCGAAATCAGCAAAATATTCTGCCATGCCATTGAAAATCTTGTAGATAACACTAAGCTACGCTTTCTGTACTCCAACACAACAAACTCTGACAACACCGGTGTCCCGTGGAACTCCTCTCTCCACTCTGCACTCACGTTTCCACTGTTGTCTTCCGGCAACAAGTCATGACACAATAACAAACAGACCAGATCAAGCAAAAGATAAGAAAAAGGTTTTATTTCTCTGTAGGGTCCTTTCCATAGTGTAGTCAAACCCTTAAAATAACAATCTGAGCCTGTCACTGGCAAAAACAAGCTATTTTAGTGGATGTACATTGAAGGTGCGGAATTGCCCAGAGCGATAAATTGCAGTCTGTTATCAGCAGCCGTCTGCAGCGCTCTCCCTCAATACTGGACCAATTTCAAAAATGTATGCCCCCATTGGACACAAAAACATGAGGAAATTGGGTCCAGGTTGAAAAATACCAAGGCTACCCTTTAAGAGAGATATACCTGGATGGATTAATATCATGAGCACGG